>ML414692.1:0-14150 GCA_005239525.1 Nicotiana knightiana
TTAATATTTATAGCAAAAAATAGTATAGAATTTGGGTGTGGTCAAAAAATAGTTGTTCACAGATGTAAAGTTCAAAGAGTATAAGATAAGGAAAGTTGTTCGGATATTAACACAAGAAAAGGATGCGCAAGTACAAGACCTTAACCTTTGGTCTAAGGGGGAGATGTGATAATTGTTAGTAAGCTCAGTTGGAGATTTGAAACCCGCATATATAGCATGGGATATAAAAAACTATAAAATCATGCCCAGTTATGCATCATGAGTGTAGTGCCATTGCACGAGACTCTAGTATTCGGATTACTGGTCAAAGACTTAGCTCACAACAATTTTATAAGTGTTTTCAGGAAGTATCTTAAAAAGATAATCAAGTATGGGAAGTGTAGCTCATGATTGAGGCAGACGAGAGAACTGTGGTGAAAGAAGTTCACCGCTTAGACAAGCTAGGAAATCGACTTTCGGACTCCGAAGATGGTGGAACTATTGTCTAGAACATGACTTGGTCATCAGTAGTAGCCGAAGTGAAGGAGAAATAGTTTGATGATCCCTACTTGTCGCAACTGAAGGAGGGGATACACAAGCATAAGACGGTGGCTTTTGAACAAGGGGGAGAGGATGGTACTTTGAGGTGCCAAGGCAGACTAGCGTTCCAGACATAGAAAGGCTCAAAGAGCGGATTATGTCTAAAGCCTAAAATTTCAGGTAATCTATTTACTCAGGTTACACAAAGATGTATCATAGTCTTAAGGCGATTTATTGGTAGAAAGACATGAAAAAGAACATCGCAAACATTTTGGCCAAGTGTCCGAATTATCAGCAAGTGAAAGTCAAGCAGCAGAAAACACAGTGTTTTACCATAGAATACACATATTCATGAGTGAAAATGGTAAATATATAGGCTTTATAACAGGATTATCTCGCTCATTTTGAAAGCATGATCCAATTGGGATGATCGAGTACCTCTCACTGAGTTTGCTAATAATAACATCTACCATTCTAGTATCCATATGGCATCATGCGAGACTGTGTATAGGCGAAGGTGTAGATCGCTAATTGGTTGGTTCGAAGTTGGTGAAGCAGATTTGTTAGGACCAGACATGGTCTATCAGGATATGAGGAAAGCCAAGTTGACAAGAGCATTTGAAAACATCTAATAGTTGCCAAAATTCCTATTCGAACGTGTGACATAGAGACCTAGAGTTTCAAGTTAATGATTGGGTGTTTCTGAAAATTTGGCATTTGAAAGGCGTTATAAGATTTGGGAAGAAAGGAAAGCTCGGTCCCAAATATATCACGTCGTATATCCTACGAAGGATCGGTTAATTAGCTTATGAGTTAGAGTTGCCACCAGAATTGGCAGTTCTACATCCAGTATCTCACGTATCATGCTATAACATTCAACTTTCCAGTACTTAGATACTCATGTCAATTCAGTACTTAGATACTCATGTCAGTTCAATACTTATCTACTCATGCTAGTCCAATACTTAGATATTCATTACAGCTTAATACTTAGATATTAATGTTAGTTCAATACTCAAATATTCGTGCCAGCTCAATATTCATATATCCATGTTAGTTCAGTATTCGCCTATCCATGGCAGACAAATATTCAGTCAATGCAGTAGTCATTCAGTTCAGTATCTCAACAGTTCAGTAATCATGTATTCATTCAGTTTAGTATGTAATTGTTAATGAAAGTTCATGTTTCCATCAGGCCTGTTTAAGGTCCGGAGTTAGCAGAAGTTACAGTCATGACAATCATTCGAGGACGAATAATCCCAAGGGGGAGATAATGTAACACCCAGTACATTCGGACTAGGTGTGGATATGTTAAATGGGTATTAATTTGGTATTTTAGACATATGAAGTCCTAGCGGGACGAGTATAGGTGAAAATAGTTGTTCTAGAATCAAGACGGAGAGTGAGGTGCATAAGATTCGATAAAAACGACTCAGTTTATAGAAGGTGTGTCTTCTAAAAGTATTTCGTAAACTTCCGTTGGGTATTTGGGAAAACTCAAAACACGAAAGTCGTATGAAAGTGAAATAGCTTTCCAACGACATATTGTAGAGGCTGAACGGATCTCTGTGCAAAAAGTAATGTGCATTTTACAGAGTAGTGTGCAATACGTGCGCCCAGGTGCACGCCCGGATGGTTCCGTGCGCGGCCGCGCACTTGTGGCAGTGCTACTACCATTCTGCATGTTCAAGTGCATGGTCGGGCCTTCAGTTGTTGGGGGTTCATCCAGGGAGTCATTTTGTAAGGCCCTACTTCGTCCCTCACACCCCAAAACATAAAAACTTTCTCTAGAAAGGGAAACTCTCAAGAACCTAATTCCTCGAATGTCCCTCCACTATCCAAGTATGTTCTAATGGTGATTCTAAATTAATTTCAATTCTCCAAAACGTTATTAGCATGGGTAAATTTCACGACCCAAAATCTATTAAAGTCGTGATGGCGCCGGACACCACCGTCAGGCAAGCCAATCATTAATTAATTGAAATAACTTCCTGTTTTTAACATTTATGAAAATCATTACATTTCACTTTATTACATATTAACTAAATAAATTCGTTGAGTAAATACAATGATTTACATATTCCATTTCAGAAAATATATCACAACACATCCCAGAACCCGATGTCACAAGTACATGAGAAAATTCTAAGAATTTCACAAATTCTATGAGCTTGTCCGAAATACAAATTGGATAAGGAATTTAAACTGGAAATAGATACAATATGAGGGAGACTCTGTCAGTTGCGGATCACCTCTGGATGATGCAGCTCGCCTAAGTCTCCAACCAGCCACGTCGCTATGAAAGTACATGTGCAATAAAAATCCACAGCAAGTGTAGCATGAGTACGAAAACAACGTGTACTCAGTTTGTCGCCCGCGTAACCTCGGATAGGTAGTGACGAGAGGTCGAATTAGACACTCACTAAGGTCCAACAAATTAATTTAACAGAATACGATAAACACTGTAGGCATGTAAAGGTAGTAAAGCAGCAAATATATAAGGCACTGAAATCCAAGTAAATACTGGAAGTAAATAAACAGTTACTACTTCCTCATTTTCCCCCAAATATCTTCATTAAACAATTTCTTCTTTGCTTTCCCCCCAAATATCTTAAATAAGAAATTACTTCTTTATTTTCCCCCAAATATATTATCACTTCAAAATCCATGAAAAATATTTAACAATTTAGCATGCGCATACGGGATAAGGACAACCGGCCAAAGCCATAAAAATAATCATGTATGTGCACTGTCGAGGGTCGAACGGCCCGAACCATAAGTGCACCTTTGCCATAAAATAATCATATATATGCACTGCCGAGGGTCGAATGGCACGTACCATAAGTGAATCTTTGCCATAAAATAATCATATATATGCACTTCCGAGGGTCGAACGGCCCGTACCATAAGTGCATTTTTCAATCCGCCGTGGCATACGGCCCGTTCCCATGAGAGTGGGGAAAATAACACTCCGCTTGTAGAATGTAAATTGCGAAGCGGTCACATGCAGTCATACACAATCAACAGTCCACCCCGACTACATCGGGAAAACAAATACTCAAGTAAATGACAAATTTCTCTTTTAAAATCACAAAAATTAGTATTTAAATCTTTTTCTCGAAATTCATTTGCCAAGTTTAATAATATTCAATAATATAACCTTATCCTGAATACAATTATCCACGGAGGAAATCAATTCTCTTTCTAGATGATTAAGAAAAATGAATTCTAGTCTTCTTTAGATATTCAATTACGATTTCGATTATATTAGCAGTCTAATATTACAGACAATATCACAGGTACAAAATGTAAGGCATGTTAGTGGGTCCTAGGGTACCCGGACATAGCATAATAGTAGCTACGCACAGACTCTCGTCACCTCGTGCTTACGTAGCCCCCACAGATAGTAGCACATACTTAATTAGTTCAGCCAGGGGGACAATTCCCCCTCACAAAGTTAGAAAGGAGACTTACCTCGCTCTGAAATTCCATAACCGGCTTCCAAGCCCTTCCGACGACTCCAATGGACGTACAACGCCCCAAGACTATCCAAATAACGACAAACCAATGAAAATACACTCTAATATTTGCAACAATTCAAATTATAAAATTTTCTCAACTCCGCTCAGTGAAATGACCAAAATGCCCTCGGCCCACGTGCCCGGAATCTGAAATTTCTCAAAGATAAATTCTACCCACAGCCTTACTAGTTCAAATATACGATTTACTCTAAATTCCATGCTCAAATTCGTGGCTAAAAATCTTAATTACCATTTTTTAGGTTCCTTCAAAATTTCCCTATTTTCCTACAAGTTCTCATGTATAGTTCCATGTAATAGCCTTGTATTTAACTTAGAAACATGAAGGAATTACTTACCTATCATTGCATGAAGAAAATATTCTCTTAGAAGCCTCCAAAATCGCCCATGCCAAGATGAAATAATGAGGAAATGGCCAAAATCACGGTTTTAAAACATTCTGCCCAGGCCATTTCTCGCACACCTGCGGCTTTCCTCAGCTCAAGCCAAACTTCGCACCTGCGCTCATTGTCCGCATTTGTGGCTTCGTAGGTGCGGAAACTCCCTCGCACCTGCGCTCCCTGCCAAACCAGCAAACTTTCGCACCTGCGACGCAAGCCTCGCAGGTGCGGTCACACCATATGACAGCAACCTCAGCCTTCTTCAAACTCCAAACTTGACCCGTTAATCACCCGGAATCCACCCGAGGCCCCCGGGACCCCGTCCAATTACACCAACCTGTTCCAAAACATAGTGCGGACTTGCTCGAGGCCTCAGATCACATCAAACAACACCGAAATCACGAATCGCTCTAAAATTCAAACTTTAAGAACTTGAAATTTCAAACTTCAACTTTCGATACTGAAACCCATCAAATCACGTCCGATTGACCTCAAATTTTGGACACATGTCATTTTCGACATTACGGACCTGCTCCAACTTCTGGAATCGCATTCCAACCCTGATATCAAAATTTCCACTTCCAGTCGGATTTCTCAAAAACCTTTAAATTTCTATCTTTAGCCAAATGACTTCAAAAAAATCTACGGACATCAGAATTCAAGATTCCGATTGCGCTCCCAATTCCAGAATCACCATGCGGAGATATTCCCAAGCTCGGAATCACAAATGGACATCAATATCACTAAAATGCGCTTCAAGCCAAACTTAGGAAATTTCTTCTAAAATGCTGACTTCCACAATATGCGTCGAAATGCTCCTGGGTTATCCAAATCCCGATCCGGACATACGCCCAAGTCCGAAATCATCATACGAACCTGCAAGAACCTTCAAATCCTGATTCGGAGGTCGTTTACTCAAAATTCCAATCTTAGTCAATTTCTCCAACTTAAGGCTTCTTAAATGAGAATTTGCTGTCCAAATCAACTCTAAACTTTACGAAATTCAAGTCCGACCACACCCACAAGTCATAATACCTGAAATGGAGTTTCTCACGACTTCAAACCGATGAACGATGCGCTAGAGCTCAAAACGACCGGTCGGGTTGTTACATTCTCCCCCACTTAAACAGATATTCATCCTCGAACATGCTAAGAACTGCTCTAGAGTTATCTGAAATCACTGTTTAACACCTCGTGCTACCACAACCCAGTTGAGTACATTAGCTTGATCAAATCTGAAGATATCCTATTTTATCCATATAATAAGCTCAAAATCCAGTTCTAATACCTGAAATTTCTCTGCCATGCCTAGTTCCAATATATAAACACCGTATCAACTACAACACAATATACCAGAACATGACTTCTTACCTTTGTTGAATTAGCACCATGCACCACAAAATTCATCATCTAACCACAATTACGTTCCATGAACCTTAATAGCCAAAATTTCACAGATCTGATGCTCCCGATGCACCTCATAACAAGTATACATACATCCTGCTATAATGCCGACGATACCACCACAACGGAGGAGATGTGTAGAAATTCATACCCAACTGCAGAGTTAACAAATCATTGAATACCTCATCTTGACTAGAATCATCACTTCATTATGAACTGAATAATGGTATTTGTTGTTTAATATACACTTCACATAACCTTATCGCATTGATCCCTGATCCAAAAATCTCGTCTCACCCAGTATGAACTGCTCAGACAACAAATCACCTCGAACATGACCAATAGTCTCACATGATACCACATCGCGCCAATAGGCCACAACTCAAACACGATACATAAGGAATGACTCAGGAAGGGACTACTCAACTCATGCAACTAATACGACCTTCCTCAAAAAATAGGAAGTGAAATATAAGAAAATAAATATAGGAATCTTACTCATCATCACCCTGTTGCGGCGTGCAATCCGATTCAAATAACATACCCGTGGAGGCGTGCCACCCGATCCCATCATAAAATTCACATAAGGAAATATACACGGAGCTGAATTGCTCACTATTACAAATTACTGAATATCGATCATAAGCACGCTAAGTGCATAATACCATCCTGGGGAGACTTATAAAGCCATATGCTTACAAAACTCAAGCACAACTGACGTGTGATATCTATATATATACACTCTAGATCTCAAGAGATGTCCTGCTCACATAACATCGTCACTACGCGGAGATCTCAACACATAAGAAATTATCAAGTCGTTTCACAACTCACATGGAAAAATCATATTATCACATGAATTTTGTCACGACCCAAAATCCCTAAGGTCATGATGGCGCCGGACACAAGGTCAGGCAAGCCAAAACTTTAATTAATTGAAAAAACTTTCCAGTTTTAACATTTTCGAAATCGTTACCTTTTCTTGTATTTCATAATCAAATAAATAAATTTTAGTAAACTTAAATATGACAGCACCTCAATTCAGTTTAATGAAATAAATCCCAACACGTCCCCAGAACCCGGTGTGACAAGTACATGAGCAATTTCTAAGCATTTTACAAATATTACAAAGCCTGTCTGAAATACGACTGGACCAGGAAATTAAAAATGAAACAATTACAGTATGAAGGTGACTCTGTCAGCTGCGGATAGCCTCTGGAAGATGCAGCTCGCCTAAGTCTCTGAATCCTCCACATTGCTATTAAAGTACCTGTGCAATAAAATGCACAGCAAGTGCAGCATGAGTACAAAAATAACGTGTACTCAGTAAGTCGCCCGCCTAACCTCAGAGAGGTAGTGAAGAGAGGTCAAATTAGACACTTACTAGGGTCTAACAATATAATATATGACAGAATATGATGAAATACAATAGACATGTAAGACAGTGAGCAGCGAGTACATATCAAGTACAGAAATCCAGGTAATCACTGAGAATAAACAACAATGTACAATTCCTTTTTTCCCAAATACATGTCAAGCCAATACCAATAGAATAGTACCAAATATTCATACGCACACAAGGGTAAGACAACCGGCCGGAATCATAAGATAATCAACCTCTCTATGCACTGTCGAATGATCGATCGGCCCGTCCGAAAAGTACATCTCTCAACCTCTCTACACACTACCTAAGGATCGATCGGCCCGTCCCAAAAGTGCGGCTCTCAATCTCTCTATGCACTGCCAAAGGATCGATCGGCCCGTCCCAAAAGTGCATCTCTAAATCTCTTTACGCACAGCTGAAGGATCGATCGGCCCGTCCCAAAAGTGTGGCTCTCAATCTCTCTATGCACTACCGAAGGACCGACCGGCCCGTCCCAAAAGTGCATCTCTCAATCTCTCTATGCACTGCCGAAGGATCGATCAGCCCGTCCCAAAAGTGCGGCTCTCAATATAATAATCCTCTTTGTGCACTGCCGAAGGATCGATCAACCCGTCCCAAAATTTCTCCTCTCAATATAATACGGCGAGCCTGCTCGCGAATCATACATGCGACTCAGTTGGTCATAAGTATACATACACAAATACAGGGTCTTCCTTCTCGCGAATAACTCAAGCGACTCAAGCACCCAAAGTTACACATATCCACATAATAAATTCGTATTTTATCAAGAAAATCATTTTTCTCAGGAAAATGATAATGTCTTTATTAAGAGAAACACGAAATGTAGGTTTTGAAATCTTTGTTTTTGAAACTCATATGTCCAGTTTAGTAATACTCCATGATACATCCCAGTCCAGGTACACATATATTCACAGCGGAAATAATTCTCCTTTTAGAGGGTTAACAATATGAACTCTAGTTTTCTTTTAAACTTTCAATCACATTTTCGGTCATGTTAGCAGTTTAATATTACAGGCATAGTTACAGGTACACACATAAAGTATGCTAGAGGGTCCTAGGCTACCCGGACATGGCATAATAGTAACTACGCACAGACTCCCGTCACCTCGTGTGTACGTAGCCTCCGAAGATAATAACATGTATATAATTCACCTAGGGGGACGATTCCCCCTCACGAAGTTAGAAAGGAGACTTACCTCGTGTCGAATCTACCTCTCGGACCAAGGATGCGCACGAAAATCTGAACTCTACACCCGAGGACTCGTAACTAGCCAAATATTGTACGATTATATCAATTCATGCTCAAAGTAGGGAAATTATCCTATTTATTCAATAAATTCGACATTCTTGAAGAATTCCCAACATTCAACCCCGAGTCCGCACGCTCGAATTCCGAAAATTCTCGAAGGAATCACCCACCCATAGCCTAAGGATCGTTAATATACGATTTCTACTTAAATTCATAGCAATAAATGAGTAATTCATCAAATTCTTCAAGAACCCTAAATTACTACCCAAATCTTGATTTTTCCATGGAAATCCTTAGATATAGGATAAAATCTTGTAAAAAGAAGTTAAGGAGTGAAGAAAAGGAGTTAGAAATCACTTACCAACATTTTGGAGAAGAAAGAGTGATTGAAAAATCGCCTCGTATGTCTTTGGGGTCTTGAAAAATGAAAAATAACTGAAAATACAACTTATTTATACTCCTCTCAGCCCCCCCCCCTCCCCACCGCGGTGAGAAAAAAAGGGACCGCGGCCGCGCTAGCAAAGTCAAGAAAAACTGAAGAAAACCAAGAAAAAAATGACTGCAGTGACATGCTTTAATATTTTGGCCATAACTAGATACGAAGGGCTACAACTTTCGTTTTGGAATCATCTCAAAATTCCTTTTAGATCAAAAGATATAGGCCTCCGAATTCGAACCAGTGGCCTAGCTCTTCCACCGCGGACCGTGAAAACACGACCGCGGCCGCGAAGCCCCCCACCGCGGCCAGCACAAAAAGGACCGCGGACCGCGGTGGTGAGTTCAGATATTTGACTTCTCTGACCTGCAACAGCTATATATTAAGCCTAAGGACATCCCGAGACCTACCCGAAACTTATCCGAGCCCTCAGAACTTCAAGTCGAACGTACCAACAAGTCCCAAATAATCCCACAGACTTGCTCGAGCCTTTGGAACACCCAAAACAATGCTAAAACTCAGAATCACACCTCAAAATCCCTAAAATCAAACTTAAGAACTTTAAGTTCTTGAATTCGTTAACAATGCGCCGAACCGACCTATACTACTCGGAATGACACCAAATGTTGTGAGCAAGTCATATTCGACATTACAGACCTGCTCCTACTTCCGGAATCGCATTCCGACCCTGATATCAAAATTTCCACTTCCGGTCGGATTCTTCAAAAAAAACCTTCATTTTCTAACTTTAGCCAAATGAATTTAAAATAACCTACGGACATCCGAATTCACTTTCGATCGCGCTCCCAACTCTAGAATCACCATACGAAGCTATTCCTGGACTTGTAATCCCGAACGGACATCTATAACAGTGAAAGGCCTTCCAACCCAAACATATGAAATTTCTTCTAAAATGCTAACTTCCGCAATATACGCTGAAACGCTCCCGGATCATCCAAAACCCGATCCGGACATACACCCAAGTCCGAAATCATCATACGAACCTGCTGGAACCTTCAGATCCTGGTTTTGAGGTCGTTTGCTCAAAATTCCAATCTTAATCAATTTCTTTAACTTAAGGCTTCCGAAATGAGAATTTTCCTTCCAATTTGACCCCGAACTTCCTAAATTTCAACTCCGACCATACGCACAAGTCATAGTACCTGAAATGAAGCTATCCATGACTTCCAACCGCTGAACGACGCGCTAGAGCTCAAAATGACCGGTCGGGTCGTTACATTCTCCCCCACTTAAACAGACGTTCGTCCTCGAACGTGCCAAGAACTTCTCTTGAGTTATCTGAAATCACTGTTTAACATCTCGTGCATCTACCCGTGTTGCCACAACCTAGTTGAACATATAAGCTTTGATAAAATCTGAAGATAACCTCCCTTATCCTTACAGCAAATTCCAAACTCAATTCCAACATCGGAAATTCTCTGCCAGGCCCTTTTCTGATATATGAACATCGTATTAACTACCACACAAGGCACCAGAACACAATTGCGTACCTTTGATGAATCAGCACCATAAACTGCATAGTCCATCATCTAACCATAATGACGCTCCTTGAACCTTAATAGCCAGAATTCTACGAATTTGATTCTCTCAATGAAATTTATAAGATATATACATATATCATGCTATAATGCTGACGATACCATCACAACGGAGGAGATGTGCAGAAATTCGTACTCAGCTGCAGAGTTAACAAATCCTTGAATACCTCATCGCACCGATCCCTTGTCCAATAATCTCGTCTCACCCAGTATGAACTGTTCAAATAGCAAATCATCCCAGACATGAACATCAATAAATGCCAAAATGCGCCAATAGGCCACAACTCGAACATGATACATAAGAAATGACTCAGAAAAGGACTACTCAACTCACGCAACTAGCATAAACTTTCCTTAGAAAAATAGGAAGTAAAACACAAGGAAAAATAATTATAGGAGCCCTACACAACATCACAGTGTTGCGGCGTGCAACCCGATCGAAATAACATACCCGTGGTGGCGTACCACCCGATCCCAAATAACATCATCGTGGTGGCATGCCACCCGATCCAAATAACATCATCGTGGTGGCATGCCACCCGATCCCAATAACATAAAACTCACGTAAGGAAATATATACAGAGCTGATTCACTATTACAATTTACGGAATATCGATCATAAGCACGCTAGGTGCATAATACCATCCTGGGGAGACTGATAAAGCCGTAGACTACATAACTCAAGCACAACTGAGGTGCGATATATATATANAACATCCCCACCACGCGGGACCTCAACACATAGGAAATTGTCAAGCCGTTTCACAACTCGTACGGCACAACCACAATAACATATAAATTCGACGAAGACGGGACAACACCCGTTGTTCTAATACCTCTCCATGAAACGCGCTCTACTAAAAGGAACATGCCTGGCTCATACGGAGCCCATAATCATATTTAAATCCATCTACAAACATCGAGCCACCTTGCTCGCACCAACTAAGCTAATAGCTTTTGCCTGGGTCCACATTAACCCATCTTCCCTCATAATACACGACAACAACCATCATCAGCGGGACTAACACCCTATAATCCATAATCAACTGAACCAAATGCCCTCCAGGCGTAAATTCTCAATTAAGCAATATTGAACTTCTTTACACTCAGTCCAAATCTGAAATCCATCAAGTGACTACATGTCACACTTTATACAATATTTTCGCGGTCATGCTTCCACGACCTTCCACACAAGGCGACAAGCCTGCCCATCCATAACACCGACCACACTAAGGCCGTAAAACACATCGAGAACCCATGACCAGGGTACAAAGCCTCTCTCGCCGAATATCAATCTCAGGTGACATTGAAGATAACAGCAACTTACTCTGAACTTTCAAATCACTTTGTCTTGCTCTTCCGAGCTCATGACATCCTTATAAACATCGGACCTCAATCTCGATTCTTACTCCCAGTTACATACTGCTTCCCGCACCTAACATACCAACATGAGGTAGCACAAGAATTCCATTATAACTTCTGAACCACCAATAGGGTGAACACTTCATCATATAGAAATTTATTACCTAACTCTATTCAAGAGTACTATCTCAACACACGAGTGAATTCCCATTATCACCCAATCATGCAAATCCTTAAGTAGTAGTCTATACCACCATAACCCTTCCGGGGTCTGCCTACACCTGACAGGTCATAGCACTCAAATTCTCCCATATGAGATCTGTTACGACGACCGACAAGCCCCGCACACACCGGCACAAACCACATGCATAACTAAATCACATCAAAGGAACCAATCACTGCCGCAAATGTGCCATTTCAACCCTGGCTAATCAATCTAACTTTTTTTAATCATCATTAATTTCCTCAGGAAGAATAACAACTTCCTTCAACCTATCGCAAACTCAACCCTCACTAATCCCGAGTGACCTTGCTTCACGAGACTATGCTGCCCAAATCCCGCAACCCGTCTCATACCCTTCTGATAATCTTTTCTTCAATACGGAGTCTATTCCTCTCACTGCTCCAATATTATCTTGTATGCTGAAACATATCATAGAACATTCCAATCGTCCTCATTTTTCTCAGAGATTACCCTGCAAAAGCTCGATTCTCGATCATACTGCTGCTTGAAATCCTTAATTGCCGCATTCTTTAACTTTTGAACTCACTAGGACCGCAATCGAGAGTCACCCACTCTGACTGGCCCCAAATACAATCAACCCCCAAGGCTCTCCTAGCACAGGAACACCCTTTTCAATGAAATACGGGACTGAGTCACTACCATTACAACTCGCCCATGCCTTAAGCACAAATTCTGAATCTTCCAAAGCCTAACCCTGATTTGACAGGGCCAAATTTGCACAAATCCATTAAATCCCACGCACAATTACCATTTTACTCCTTTTTCCTTAGCTGAAATAACTTGCCAACACGCCGATAATCCTCAACCCCATGTGAAGACGATCCTACAACCCAACTGCAGATGGTGGGACTCCCCCACTTAACCCGAAGCTACTCCTTGCACCGCTCTAGACCCTACTGAGATCCTTCTTCCTTTGATAACATGATCTAGCTCAGCCAATCTATCCAAACCTTCCAAATTCTCTTGCTAGCACTCCCTAAATACTCGAATTCTCCAGCATCATTCACACACTGTATCTCCTACCGACTAGCCACTAGGACCCCTCACAGAACCTGCCGACCCCGCCATTGCTAACATATCCCCAGAAGACAACCCACCTGTAGAAATCACCTGCTGACACCTCCCAGCGATGCTAAAATGCACGCTCTTTGCGACCTCAATACCCCATCCTACGCCCTACTTCATTCTAGGGTCATTCTTGCCAACCGCATTCCTCAATACTTCCTCTCAATACTCTAACCCAACGCAACCGAAGAAACTATAGCACCGACAAACCTAACACATTTCATTCGATCAATGATGACGACTACATGTCACAGGTGCATATCCCCATCTAACTGGAAGACACCCAGTCTTACTACCTTATCAATCCCAACCGGACCATTCATAACCCAAATGTCATTCCTCTGCTGGTACAAAATCACTGAAATCTCGAAATCACACTCTGAGAAGACCTCCCTTCAAGCCATTCATCACCCCCAACCTATGGGCAAGCATTCCATCATCATATCAGCACCACGCGACAATCAATTGCAAGCATCATCACTACCCGAGCACAACCTTAAGGCTCCCAGAAACAAAGCTACTGAGGTAAAATAATATATTACCCTTTTGCAGGGCCATAACAACAGCCACGACCAATTACACATGAAAGCATCTCGAATTACATTCGTAGCACCATTTCCATTCCTCAAATTCCTGATCCATAGCAAGCGCTTCGTGACGCGTAAGATTGAGTAGGATTGAACATAGGCATAAGCCTCAAAGGAATCAACTCGCACGATGAAGAATCAAGAAGGGAAGTACTCCTAACAACCCTATATCCTCTCGAAGATAAGTACAGACGTCTCTGTACCGATCCGCATGACTCTACTAGACTTGCTCATGACTCGTAAGACCTACAAGAACCTAGCGCTCTGATACCACGTTGTCACGACCCAAAATCCCTAAGGTCGTGATGGCGCCGGAAGAAAGGTCAGACAAGCCAAAACATTAATTAATTGAAACAACTTTCCAGTTTTAACATTTTCGAAATCGTTACCTTTTCTTGCAT
>ML414693.1:696-29942 GCA_005239525.1 Nicotiana knightiana
CCTATACCATATCGACAGACAACACATATTTTTTGCATTTTTTGTGGACTGAATATGACCATGATGAAGGTCAGATTCAGCTTCAATTATGCTAAACTAAACAGGAAACCGTCGATTGGTATTGTAGACTACTTAAACAAATGCAGACAAGCAATACACTTCAATCTCCTATTCACATACAATCAGAGAAGTTAGAATATGACACATTCACATAACAATATAAGACACATTTTGAGATCTGAAAGTTTTATTTCTAGAACAAAAGATTACATACCTTTCAAAGGAAAAGGAATTCAGTAAAGAATATGACCAAATAAAGGTCAAAAACAAGATGAACTTTAGGAGAAGGATTTCAGCAAAGAACAACACAGCAGCAACAACCTCGGTCAGCAGGAAACAAACGGAAGATTCCCAGAAAAAACAACCAGCAATAACAGGAATTTTAGAGCTAGAAATACAGAATTTTTAGAGGATTTCGTAAGCAAAAGCAAAAACAGAGCCAAATCAGATTTGGATCTTCATTTCTCTGTATTTTACTTCTTGTTTCAGATTTTGAGGAACAATATTTTCGAAAATAAACTTGAGAGAATAAAATGAGTGAGTCCTATTTTTCAGTCCTCTCCAGCCCCCAAAAAAATCCTCAGAAAAAGAGAGCCTCAGAAAAAGCCTTTTTTTGTGGTAAAAGGTGTGTGTATTTATAGGGATATATTTTGATAGGATATGCTTGGCATATTCCTTACCCAATAAGCTGAAAAAATACAAATGCAGCTGTCAACCTTATCTTTAGGGACAACTGCCCTCATTCTAGAAAATTCCAGCCTTTACAATTACTATTTTATCTTAAAAAAATCTGATTTCCTAGTTCTAGAAGGTTCTTCGGTTGTTACACCCAAGATTCCTTCACTTAAGATTTCTAATATACCCCTTGAAGTCCCTGAAATTACCACTAGGTAACCAGGGTTAACTTGCTTGGGGTTGACTATTGACTCTAATTAATTAAACCTAGGTAGGTTCCTTAGTTGATTAATGCTAATATGTATTATCAACTTAATCCTAGTTTAATTGACTTAATTAAGATTAATCGACTTGGTTCCTTAAACTTAGGTTAGATGATTTGTTCAGTTAATGAAACCTAAATTAATTATCTTAAACAAGAAATTTCTTTTAAGACTTAGTCAATTGTTTAAGAAACTAACCACCTAAGTTAGACTAGTTAAGCAAGTGTATTTTAGGAGGTCGTGACTAATTAGGGCAGCCTTGAGCTAAAAATTGAACTAAATTAATTCATGGCCATGCACTGGCTCAGATTAACTTAGTATTATTCCTAAAAGAGCTAGGACAGACGAATCGAAGCATTACTGAAACAACCTAAAATGAATGGTTGGCATGAGATTTGGTCTTAAAATGAAATCCAGAAGAGTTCCTAAACTGACTAGTCAAGATTCAAACAATGAAAACAATCGAACTAGGGCGCGAATTCAATACACGAGATAGAATTAATCATACTCAATCGATTTAACACAACAAATAGTGAAGGACAACAAACATATATGAATTTAGACATATTCATGATAATTTTTTCAGAAATTAAACTAACGTCCTATTTGACATCATTGATCAGAAAGTACGAAACACATAGAAAATGGAGAGGGGATACCCGTTTGAGGACTTGGCCGGAAAAGTTGAAGGCTGCTGGACTTTGGCCGGACTCCGGTAGGGTTTGAAAATGAATCAAACCCTCATGAATCGATTGCTCTAGTCAAGAGCAATCGACCCATGAAGGTTTGAGCCATTAATTGTCTTTGAATCGGCTGGGGAGTAATTTTGGGGTTTTCAGATTCTTAGATCTGAAATTGACGCAAATCGATTGGATTTTTGGGGAAACTAGCAACGGGAGGTGATAGAGGAGATGATGGTGATCGCCTGGTTAAAAGTTGGGGTCGATTGGAGAAGCTCCGGCACCGGAGGCGATTTCCGTCCGGCGGAGTTAACACGGGGTGAGAGAGACGAAAGAGAGAAGGGGTATGGGGGTGTTAGACTTTGGTGAAATAAGGGTGTGGGGGTGTGGTTAGGACATATATATACTTAGGGATTGGATAGTTCTCAGTCGTTGGATCTGGAAAGATCAACGGCTGACATTGACACTCTAAAAAATGGCGTCGTTTGGGTAGTGTATGGGGCAGGCCAAACTTCAGCATATTGAGTGCTGAAGTCTTTTAAAAATGAACTAACTAACTTCAGCATGTTGGGTGCTGAAGTCTTACAAATGAACTAAATAACTTCAGCATATTGGTTGCTAAAGTTTATACAATTGAACTAAATAGCTTCAGCACTTCTGCTGAAGTTTTTGCAATTAAACTAAATAACTTCAGCACTTCTGCTGAAGTTTTCACAAATGAATTGATAACTTCAGCACTTCTGCTGAAGTTTTCACAAATGAATTAATAACTTCAGCACTTCTGCTGAAGTTTTCACAAATGACCTAATAACTTCAGCACTTCTGTTGAAGTTTTCACACATGAACTAATAACTTCAGCACTTCTGCTGAAGTTTTCACACATGAACTAATAACTTCAGCACTTCTGCTGAAGTTTTTCACAAATGAACTAATAACTTCAGCACTTCTGCTAAAGTTTTCACAAATGAACTAATTAGTTCAGCATATTAGGTGCTGAAATTTTTACAATTGAACTATATAACTTCAGCACTTCTGCTGAAGTTTTCACAAATGAATTAATAACTTTAGCACTTCTGCTGAAGTCCCCCTTTTTTTTGTTTTTTTTTGTTTTTGTTTTTGAAAAGCGGGTATTGGGCTGGGTTGCTGGGTCGTGTAGAGTTAGGGATTGGGTAATTCTAGCCCAGGTCCAAATTTTGCCTATTTTACATCTTGCTAATTAACTCTAATTATGTTAACACCCAATAAAAAATGTAGTAATTAACTCTAAACTCAATTTGCCTAATTATATTTATTTAAATGATAACCAAGATTACATGTTTAATCATGTCATTTTAAACTATTTATGGATTTAAATGACGGATTATGGCTACGCAATGTAAAAAATAAATTCGCAAATAGCATAAAATCCAACAAAATTAGGAAATCAATTAATTAGTTGAGATTTTGTAGGATTATGCGATAGGTAAAAATCACGTGCTCACAGCTGCCCCTCTTTGTTCGGAAACACGAAGTGTTTCTGGACAAAGACAAAGTGAGAAGCAATAAACAACTTTTACTTATTCATATGTTCCATTGTGAAGCATTTTTGAAAAGTTTGACCGAACCCTGCTTCAGAGGTTGCCTACATATCCTTGGCTATAAAGGTATCATGTCAGTGTAGTTCTGGAAGTTTTGGTAGCTGGGACTACCGGGAAGCCGTGGTTTCACTGCTGTTCCTGCTGTTACTGTTGCTGATCTCCTTATTACACCCAAAGTAAACAAAATGAACGACTAACTAAACCTATCAGTTGCTAGTTAAAAGATTCCTATCTAAGACCTGGTCTTGAGTCTTGATCTTCTGCCGACTCTGACTTGGATCTTGATGCTTGTTTAGCCGCAGGTGTTGGTTTCGTCTCTTCATTTTTCGGATCAAGGCAGGATATACCGAACGGATGACTTCAATCTCGTCCTGAATAGTCCATATCTTCTCCGTGTCTGTACTTTTGAGTTAGGATTTCTATTTTGTTCTGTTATTTTGGATCGAAACTTCTTATTTTGGTTGTCTCGAGTCCAATGTCCTAAAAATGTTATCTGCATAATCAAGAGTGAACGAACGAAATTTTTTGCCCCAGTTTTACTAGAAAATTTTCGTTAGTTATTGTAAGGAAAACTATACTACTTTATTATTGAAAACAATGAAAAAGCCGGGAACAGTGTACCCGATGTTATTGTAGACTAGGGAGTGGATACCCTACGCCCATAGTAAAATCAACTATGGGTTGGAGACCCTATGAAGAAAATCGACAGGTTATGCTGTCATTGGGAGAAGATCGTCGGGTTGTGCCGGTGTCTGGGGGGAGGATCAACGGGTTATGCCGTTGTTAAGAAAGAGATCACTAGGTTATGCTAGTGTCTGGAAAGGTCAACAGGTTATATTGTTGCCCGAAAAAGAGGTCTCTGGGTTATGCCAATGTCAAAGAAGTGATCAACGGGTTATGCCATTGTCAGGAAAAGAAAAGATCACCAGGTTATGCTGGTGTCTGGAAGGGTCAACAGGTTATGTTGTTTCCTGAAACAGAGATCACTGGGTTATGCCAGTGTCAAGAAATGATCAACAGGTTATGCTGTTGTTAGGAAAAGATCACCAGGTTATGCTGATGTCTTGGAAAGGTCAACAGGTTATGCTGCTGCTTAGGGAAAAGGAGATTACTAGGTTATGCCAGTGTCAAAGAAGTGATCAACGGGTTATGCCATTGTCAAGAAAAGAAAAGATCACCAGGTTATGCTGGTGTCTGGAAGGGTCAATAGGTTATGTTGTTGCCTGAAACAGAGATCACTAGGTTATGCCAGTGTCAAGAAATGATCAACAGGTTATGCTGTTGTTAGGAAAAGATCACCAGGTTATGCTGGTGTCTTGGAAAGGTCAACAGGTTATGCTATTGCCTGGGAGAAGAGATCACTGGGTTATGCCAGTGCCTGGAAATGATCAACAGGTTATGCTGTTGTCAGGAAGATCACCAGGTTATGCCGGTGTCTGGAAAGGTCAACAGGTTATGATGTTGCCTGGAAGAAGAGATCACTGGGTTATGCCAGTGTCTTGAAATGATCGACAGGTTATGCTGTTGTTTAGGAAAAGATCACCAGGTTATGCCGGTGTCTGGAAAGGTCAACAGGTTATGCTGTTGCCTGGGGAAAAGAGATCACTGGGTTATGCCAGTGTCAAGAGATGATCAACAGGTTATGCTGTTGTTAGAAAGATCACCAGGTTATGCCGATGTCTGGAAAGGTCAACAGGTTATGCTGTTGCCTGGGGAAGAGATCACTGGGTTATGCCAGTGTCTGGAAATGATCAACAGGTTATGTTGTTGTCAGGAAGATCACTAGGTTATGCCGATGTCTGGTTGGGAGTGGGACCCTATGTTGGCATCAACTGAGGACTGGGATACCTTGGTTGGAAAAGGTTTGGCTAGGGATTTAGGACCCTATGCTATTTTAGGGTTGCATCATTTTCAACTTCATTTCTTCTTCTTTTCTTTTTTGTTTTTCTTTTCTTTATTCTCTTTTTTTAATTATTTTTTATTTTATTTTATTTTATTTATTCTCTTTTCATGCATGCAGGAAAGGATTTTTAGGAGGAAACTTCCCTTTTTTGGAGTCAATGCTGCAGAGCTCCTTCTAACCCTTGCATAATTTCTTTTGGTTGCACCTGCTTGTTGCACAGTTGCTTTCGAGCTGCACTTGTTTCCTTTTTTCAAACAAAGAACAATTTGTTAGTTTGAAATGGTGGTTGGTTTTGCAGCCTCGATTATTTCAACTGCTTGATCTCGACCCCTTTGACAAAGATCTCAACCGCTTGCTTGCTTGCTGGGGATGGGGTTTTATTTCTAAACTCGGGGACCTTGACTTTCCAGATTTTAGCATGGGGATCGGTCACGTGGAACCCAACATTTTATTTTGCCTTTGTAGGCCTTTCACTTGCTTTTTCTTTTGGATTTCCAGAGTATNAAATTCTGCTGCGACGGTTAGTCTTGTGGGACTTAAACTTTCCAACTTTATTTTGCCTTTATTGGCTTTTCATTTCTGACTTTTCTTCCAACTATAAATTTAGGGAAGTTGGAATATCTTAGATTTTCAAACCTTGCCAAGATGGTTAGCCACGCGGAGCTCAACCTTTCAACTTCATTCGCCTTTATAGGCACTTCAATTTTATTTTCTCCTTTCAGGGTTTGAGTTTGAAACATCGGCCGCTACGGTCAGTCGAGATCGACTCGATGCTCCTGACAAGGCTTGGTGCCCTTGCATGTTGGCTTGTGTCAAACGAGGACCCTGTAAATCAGTTTTGCCATCTTTTCTTTGCCTTGCTTCAGAAACAAAGTCATACTAGAAGGGATTGAAATAAAAATAACAAAGAAGCGGGGGTGATGAATTTTGACGAGAAATATCCCTTTCGGGGGAAAAGAGAAGAAGGACTTATCTGTAGTGTATGCGGCCTTCAATGAACATGACATGCGTCTTGGACTGGATGCCTGATCTATATGAGCCATCTGACTCTCAGAAATTCGTCACAACTTTTTACCCCGAGGTCGAGAAACCTTGCCCCAGATCATGTAGATATCAGTTACCAATCCTCTTTTTCGATTAGTAGTGCCCTTTTCGGGTTTTCACCAACTAACCTCTCTCATTTCTCTTCTCACCATCGCCTTGTAGTGCTCTTTGCGAGTTTTCACTAACAAGACTCTCTCATTTTTAATTTCTTTGCTTANGGACTGGATGCCTGATCTATATGAGCCATCTGACTCTCAGAAATTCGTCACAACTTTTTACCCCGAGGTCGAGAAACCTTGCCCCAGATCATGTAGATATCAGTTACCAATCCTCTTTTTCGATTAGTAGTGCCCTTTTCGGGTTTTCACCAACTAACCTCTCTCATTTCTCTTCTCACCATCGCCTTGTAGTGCTCTTTGCGAGTTTTCACTAACAAGACTCTTTCATTTTTAATTTCTTTGCTTACCGTCGCCTCACGGTGCCTGTGTGGGTTTTCACCGATAAGACTCTCTCATTTTATTTCTCTCATTTTTTTGCACCAGAACGGCACTGTATCCTCCAACTTTAGACATCTTTGCCAATTGATCGGAAGGACTTGAACATGTTTTTTATTTTTTTGGTGAAAAGAATTTGTGTTGAATTACAACTTTGGAACCTTTGAGGCGACATATTGCCGAATCTTAACACTTGCCCCAGCTTAAACTCTTGGGGAAAATGTGGAATTTTATTTTGGTGTGACTGAACCCCAGGGAGAGGCTGCCTACGTATCCTTTCGGAATCAAGTCGAAGGTAGTTCAGGAAGCTTTTTCTTTTTTTTTTTTTGATTTTTTTTGTTTTGTTTTTCCTCTTTTCTTTTCTTTTATATTTTTCTTTGTTTTTTCTTTTTTTTTTTCATTTCATCATTTTTAGTTTCTTTTTCAACATTTTTTTTCCTTGTTTTCTTATAACACTCCTGAGTTCCAAAGAGGGTAATCAAAGAGGAGTAACCGGCTCAAATGGTTTGCAAAAGGGTTAATGGTGTTTGGGTAGCAAGAATGAAAGCCTTCGTCATCCCAACCAGAGAACATTTGAAAATATATGGAGGATCAAACATAGTACCTTTTGACTGCACCTGCGTTGCCAGTTGTTTTAGAGACATTTTCTTCGAGCCCCAACTACAATGCTCTCTTTTGGCAGTACTCTGGTTGCAATGCATGGACCTTTCCAATCTGGACCAATTTTCTTTTGGCTGTTCCAATTCATTGTTTTATTTCCTTGACCTAACTTTATTTGCATTCAGATTCTTGATTCATCATTTCAAACTCTGACAATGTTTTAGGATCTTTTGACTGCATCTACATTGACAGTTGTTTCAGGGACATTTCCTTCGATGTACCCCAAGTACAAACACACCCTTTTGGCAGTACTTCGTAGTGATGTATGGATCTTTCCAATCTGAACCAATTTTCCTTTGGCTGTTTCGATTTATTGTTTTATCTCCTTGGCATAACTTTATTTTCATTCTGATTCTTTATTCATTATTTCGAAGTCTGACATTGTCTTAGGATCTGGGCATGAAGTCCGCAAGCATGTCATGTTATTAAAATCTGCATTTAAACAGAACTGAAAGTAGAATAAGAAAAGAGACAAAATTAAGAAAAGAGACATTCTTGGAAAATGAAATATTAATTCCATTTGATTTTTTGATTTTTGATTTTGATGATTTTCTTTAAAGATAGAAGGGTTTACATCGGAATTGAAAAGCAATAAATTAAAAATACTTGAGTTACACCCTGAAATAACTCATAGTGCAGGAAAGATGGCAAAATTGAACTAACGGGACTCCTGCCTGACGGGGAATGGAGTAGCCTTCCAGTTCTGCAACTTAGCATTTGGGCCCATATAATGCACCTCAACGGTGTTCGAACCTTCTCCTAGCTGAACCATATTGGCCTCATATAACATCTGTTTCATGGCCTCACATATATCTTCAATTTCTTCGGTCGTAAATCTTCTTCTTTTTCTTCGATATACTGTGGTTTGATGAAGGTCTTAGTAATGTGTGGGACTGGCTGAGACAGGTCCCATCCATTGTTTTTGCGGGCGTTGGCCCATTGCACATCTTCATCGGTGGCTTGGAAACCTATACCAAAGAATTTTTCAGCAGTGGGTAAAGAGATGAGTTCAGTGATGCCTTGTAGGGATATCCCAAGCCCCTTTCCTGGTTTATAACCATGTCTGATCATATCCGCGGCAACCATGATTGATGCATTTGAAAGACAAGGTTGGGGGCATGGAGTGCCTTCTTTGTGTTGATCAGCAGTCATAATCTTCAAAGGCTTGGTACACAATATGTTCCCTTCCCTCTCTGGCCTCGAGACAGGGGATGGAGGGGTTCCTGTATATGGATTGTTCATATTCTCCGTGGACCACGATCTCCTGGTTTTCATGTACAAATTTGACCATTTGGTGGAGGGTAGACGATACTACCCTAGCAGCGTGAATCCACGGTCTCCCTAGCAAGAAGTTATAGGAAGTATCCATATCCAGGATTTGGAAAGTTACTGTGAAATCCACAGGGCCAATCGTCATGATTATGTCGATTTCACCAATGGTATCCCTTTTGATACCGTCAAAGGTGCGGACACAAACATTATTCGGCCTGATTCTCCAATGCCGATTCCCATCCCTTGCAGTGTTGACAAAGGGCAAATATCTACCCCTGATATTCCGTCAAGCATAACACTCTTTACATAATATCCTTCGCTTTTAACGGTCAGGTGTAATGCCTTGTTCTGAGCGGCTCCTTCGGGAGGCAGATCATCCTGGCTGAAAGAGATTTTGTTTAAATCGAAGAAACACTCAACCATTCTTTCCAACAGCTCGACTGAGGTCTCAGCTGGTACATACGCTTCATTCAGCGTTTTCAGGAGTATTTTTTGGTGCTCATTTGAGCCAGTCAACAGAGATAGAAGTGAAACCTGCTCAGGGGTTCTCCTGAGTTCTTTAATGGTGACATATTCAGGCATTTTCATTTTCTTGAAGAACTCCTCGGCCTCTTCGGAAGTGATGGGCTTTTTGAGAGGAAAGCGTTTATACTTAGCTTTGTTCAGCTCATCTGGGTTATGGTACTTCCCAGTGGGTTTTGCTTCGTTGACTTCCCCCTTGACTTCTTTTCTTTTATATGTCACAAATGTTTGATCATAATTACATGGGACAGTAGTTGTATTTTTCATTGGAATTTGCGGCCGGTGGCTGATAATCAAAGGTTCATTCAGCTTTGGTGGGATAGCCGAGCTTTTCACAACATAGGCCCCTTTTGGTATATACATTTTTTGTGGTTCTAATCTCCTGGGAGGGCTCAGAACGAGTTGTCTATTTCGCGGAGCTTTCGGGACATAAAGGATAGCTTCTTTAGCTGATGCTGTCTCTTTCTTTTCTTCCTTGGCCTTTTATTTCTCCTAGCTGGGGGTCTTTGTCACTTTTTCTTCCTTAGCCTTCTCTTTATCCTAGCGGGGGGGGGGGGTTGTTTTCTTTTATTCTTTGTTCGGTTTTGCCACTGTTTTTGCTTTCCTTTCTGTGTCCACAATGGCAATGATGGATTTCAGCGCCGAGTTAAATTCTTTGTCTTCTAATATCATTCCAATGATAGGCCCGTTGTTGTGGGCTGGCAATGGGTTGTTTTTGACATTGGGGACCTCCTCGTCTCTTAGCACAACCTTCTTTTGTTCAATCAGATTTTCTACTGCTCTCTTGAGGGTCCAGCAGTCTTCAATATCATGCCCCTCCACTCCGGAATGATAGGCACAGTTGGTACCCCATCTGTATGATGGTGATTGTGGATTTTGCCTGTTCGGAGGCATCGGCTGCAGAAGTCCCATCTGAACCAACTTTGGAAAAAGGCTTGAGTATGACTCGCCGATGGGGGTGAAGTTAGTTCTTCTTGGTGGTTCACGAGGGTAAGCATTTTAGGGATAATTGTTTTGAGGAGGGCGTGGATTATATGGAGCTGGAGGTGGATGGTTATTTCTAGGTGGTGGAGCTCTGTTTTGGTTATACTGTTGCGGCCGGGGCTGCGGCTGAGCGTTCATCATTGCATAAGGAGGGGGAGTCATGGCATAAGCTGCTTCCTGGTAAGGATAATAGTGTTGTGATGTTGTGGAAAATGGGCCTGGATATTCCCGAGGTCGTCGGGAATTCTTAGGGCCCGAAGCCATCATGGCTCCCTCCTCTTTTTTCTTTCTGTTTGCCAGGCCTCCCGAGCCGTTTTGAATGGTTTGGGAGGTGGATCTAAAAGCAGATTGACTTAAAATACAGCCTGTCTTTTGGCCATTTTCGACCATCTCGCCAATTTTTATGGCCTCCGCGAATGGCTTGCCCATGGCGGACATCATATTCTGAAAATAATCGGCCTCTTGGGCCTGTAAGAAGATACTAATCATTTTATTTTCCTCCATGAGAGGTTTCACTCGGGATGCCTGTTCCCACCATTTGATTGCGTACTCCTGGAAGCTTTCAGAAGCTTTCTTTTTGAGATTGGACAGAGAATTTCTGTCCGGAGCTATATCCACATTGTACTGGAACTGTCTTACGAATTCTCGGGCCAAATCATCCCATACATGCCAATGGGATATATCTTGATCGACGTGCCACTCCGAGGTGATACCTGTAAGACTTTCCCCAAAATAAGCCATCAGTAGCTCCTCTTTGCCTCCCGCTCCTCTCAGTTGGTTGTAGTATCTTTTTAGATGAGCGATCGGGTCTCCATGCCCGTCATACATTTCAAATTTTGGTGTCTTGAAACCCACAGGTAGATGCACGTGTGGGAACATGCATAGATCAGCGTATGACACGCTCTTTTGGCCACTTAGACCCTGGATGTTTTTCAAACTTTGTTCAAGGCTCTTCATCTTTCGAGTTATTTCATCTTGTTCAATATTCTTCAAGAGCTTTTCCGCTTCCGCGGGAGATTCAAACTGTGGGTACTGCGTGTAAGCATTAGGAGTGACCTGAGCGGCATCCAGCTGGAACTGAGGAGCTTGAAAAATAAAATTGGCCGGTTCAAAATTCTGTCGTGCCAGTGTAGGTTGTAGCATACCAGTAGCTGGCGGAGCAGTAAACACCACAGAGTGTAATCCGGAGGGTGGTGCCTGGGGGCGAGACTCAGAAGGTGTTCCAGAATAGTTTAACACCATGGTCGGGAAACCAAATGGAACAAATGGGTTTGGCTTTGAAATGGGCACATTGGTGGTCCCTCCCGTTCTGGGAATTAGCTCAGGAAAACCAGGGATAGAGCTAGGTGGCTCTCTCCCGTTGGACCAAGCGTCCCACATCTCGAGCATACAACATCTTAGCCTTCTATTTTCTTCGGCTACTGCCGATTTTTCTTGGGGGATGACTGAGGCGGGGCCATCCGTTGGTTCAATAATGGACGGGTGACTTTCAAATGTCATTGCTACACTTCCTTTAGACATTGTGAAATATGGATATGTCGCCAGAATACCACCGCAAACCAACCACCGTTTATTAATAATAATAACCTTTCAAAGAGAAATAAAATTGGGTTAGCGGGAGATATTGACACATAGGAATCACACGTTGGGATGCGATGCACCTAAGCAGTTATCGTTTTTCTAAAATGTTTGCAACGACTGTGTGTTTCATCTCGGCTTTAACATTATCTCTCTTTATTTTCTCTTCATTCTTTTCTTTTAGGATTATGATCGAATCCTATGTGGATTGCCTACGTATCATGACGCCGCATGAATCACGTAGTTCATGGAGATTGGGAATAATATGAATAACCTAACTCTTTTTTTTTTTGAGAATTTTTGAAAAGAAAGACTTCTAAAGAAGAACAAAAAATATATTATATTTTTTGAATTTCGAAAGAAAAATTGCTAAAGAAGAAAAGAAATATTTTTGGATATTCTGGGCTTTTATTTTGAATTTATGAAAGAAATACCTCTAAAGAAAAAGAAAATAATTTTGAAGCTTGAATTTTCTTTTCGATTTTCGAAAGAAGAATGAAAATATTTTTGGATTTTTGATTTTATCTTTTTTTTAAAAAAATTTTGTTGTTTATTTTTTGAATTGTTTTAAAGAAAGACTTCTAAAGAAGAAAGAAAAATATATTCTTTTTTGGATTTTTGATTTTTTTTTTCCTAATGAAAGACTCCTACAAATAAAATATTATTTGGAATAAAAATTTTCTTAGTTTTTTTTTTCCAGGATTTTCTAAAAGAAAGACTTCTAAAAAGGAATTAAAGAAAAATATTTTTGAATTTTTAAGAAATGGGGGCCGGTAACGATGAGGTTTGCCTACGTATCTCACATCCGGTGAGAATCAAACCCGCGTAGTTCGGTCAGTTTTGACATAACTAAAGAAAAATATTTTTGATTTATTTAGAAATTTTCTTCTCGATTTGGCTCATTTGAAACTATTTTGAAACTCTATTTCTCCCTATTTTCAATTATTTTGATTCCTTCTTTTTTTCGGAAAAATTTTGACAGAGTTCTGAGGTACTTTTCAAATATCAGTTTTTCCGAAATCGGATAAATTCTATCTTACCCCACTCTTGATTTTTCTGTTATTTTCTTTCTTTATTTAGCCGGTCAACAAACAAACCGAGACAAATAATGCACGTAATCAAATAGGGTGCATCAGGATGGTCCTTTTTGTTCTGGGTACACCTGTCCTAGACGGACCCAACCCCTGTGTTGAGTCCCCTAAGTCAAAAATGCACGTGATGCAGATAATCGTTCTTACTAGGGATCCGGCATGAGGTTTTTTCATTCTAAGGTTAAACCTGGGATTTTTTGTTCTTGACCTTGGCTACCCGAGCGGACAACTCGAGTCGGGGTGGGAGCGACGTACCGGTAGCATGAAAGGCTATCCGGCCTAGTGGCTAGTCCATCCCCGTATTTCTTACTTGGTATGACCTCTAACAGAAACGCGGGTCACGCGAACGTGTGCACCAATTTTTAGAAGACTCAGAAGGGAGGCGTAAGAAGGCAATTTATATATAGTTCCAATAAATATCAAAGTGGTAAACTTTTAGCACATTGAGCGCACAAAATACAGTAATATCATAATTAATAAAGCCAAGTAAAATCAAATTACAAGCTCGAATTCTTGAACCCTAAACCAGAGATTCTGGGTTCGTTCCCCAGTAGAGTCGCCAGAGCTGTCACACCTCCTTTTTTCAACTACCCCCGGGTAAGAGGGTAATAAGGGAGTTTTTCCACTTTAAGTGACATTATTAGATTTTTGGGTTTTATTTAATTCAGAGTCGCCACCCGGATTTTTATGGTGTTCCGGGACACCATTTATTTATTAGAAATCCAAAAACCGAGGAAATTTTTTTTGACTCTGTTTAAATTGTCTGCGAAGAAGAAATTCGGGTAAGGAATTCTGTTAATCCGGGAGAATGTGTTAGGCACTCCCGAATTCTGTAGTTCTAGCACGGTCGCTTAATGATTAAACTTGGCCTAAATTGTTTAATTACTGCTCTTGTACCTATGTGCATTTTTAATCTTTTTACCACTTTTATTATTCATTTGTATTTAAATAGTTATTTTGAGACGGGTCACGTATGCGTAAACCCGTAGAGTTTAAAATGTGTCGAAAGTCATGTCACGCGGACGTGTACACAATTCTCGACACTGAACTCATTTAAAAAGATAAATAGTGTGCGCAAGCGCATATTTTGTTTTGTTGTCAAAACCAGACCGAAATTACGTCACGCGAACGTGTACGCAATTCCGATAATTTTAAGAAGTTCGTTCCTAAAAGTGTCTCTACGAGTATTCATTTTAGTCTTTATTTGTGTTACGTAAAACGTATACACAATTGGAGAAAAAGGTTTATTTGATCTTATCCAAAGTTACGCGAACATATACTTTGATGATTAATTTGTTTCTCTAAGTCCGAGGCATTCAATATCTAAAAGGCTTTCGAGATTCACTATATCTAAATTAAAAATCTCAAGTCTTTCGCATTTATATGGTAATAAATAAGGCAAAGTTGAATTGCGAATATAATGATACATGTACAAGATTTATTTACCATTTGACCTACTCCTATATATTAAACAAGAGTATTTATACATAGATCATGGATCCAAAATGGAACTTTGCCTTAAATTGTGCGACAGAACATCCTTTTGAACATAAAACCAAACTAACAAGACCTCTTGGATTAAAATCATTTGATACCTTTTAGGAAATAATATAAGTCAGAAATAGGAAGGTGTGTAAAACTGAGCCATGGTTATTTTTATTTAGAACAGACAGTCTAAGAAAAAATCCGAATTTTAGATTCTAAATTTTGATAATCGATTTGAAACCCACTTGTGTTTAGTAGTAAGAAATTTACAGTGAATTTTGTAGATGAAATACTCCTCATGCTAATTGACAATAGAAGAGAAAGACTGGTTACAAATTGTTTAACACAATTAATGGGTCTAACATTTCGGATCCCATAAACGTTCCAGACAAACAACTGATTTACAAATTCTAACATAGTCCAGTCACTATTACATGCCAAAGATAAAGTTGAAAAATACAGTTTTGTTCCTAAATACAAGTTTTTCTAAAAAAAAGTAAAAGGGAAAAGGATTAAAAACCACAGCTCCTGTGCAAGCTTCAGCAGCCCTTAAAAATTCAAACCTGTATTTTGATGTTAATCTAAACTCCATAAATCCAAAGTTTTAATACCTAGCATTTTGTGAGGTGAACCTGACCATAAAAGAGGTCAGATTCATCCTTAATAATGCTCTATACCATATCGAGAGACAACACATATTTTTTGCATTTTTTGTGGACTGAATCTAACCGTAATGAAGGTCAGATTCAGCTTCAATTATGCTAAACTAAACAGGAAACCATCGATTGATATTGTAGACTACTTAAACAAATTCAAACAAGCAATACACTCCAATCTCCTATTCACATACAATCAGAGAAGTTCGAATATGACACATTCACATAACAATATAAGACACATTTTCAGATCTGAAATTTTTATTTCTAGAACAAAAGATTACATACCTTTCAAAGGAAAAGGAGTTCAGTAAAGAATATAACCAAATAAAGGTCAAAAACAAGATGAACTTTAGGAGAAGGATTTCAGCAAAGAACAACACAGAAGCAGCAACATGAGTCAGCAGGAAACAAACAGAAGATTCCCAGGAAAAATTACCAGCAATAACAGGAATTTTAGAGCTAGAAATACAGAATTTTTAGAGGATTTCGTAATCAAAAGAAAAAATAGAGCCATATCAGATTTGGATCTTTATTACTCTGTATTTTATTTCTTGTTTCAGATTTTGAGGAACAGTATTTTCGAAAATAAACTTGAGAGAATAAAATGAGTGAGTCCTATTTTTCAGTCCTCTCCGGCCCCCAAAAAAATCCTCAGAAAAAGAAAGCCTCAGAAAAAGCCTTTTTTTGTGGTAAAAGGTGTGTGTATTTATAGGGGTATATTTTTGATAGGATATGCTTGGCATATTCCTTACCTAATAAGTTGAAAAAATACAAATGCAGCTGTCAACCTTATCTTTAGGGACAACTGCCCTCATTCTAGAAAATTCCAGCCTTTACAATTACTATTTTATCCCAAAAAAATATGATTTCCTAGTTCTAGAAGGTTCTTGGGTTGTTACACCCAAGATTCCGTTACCTAGGATTCCTAATATACCCCTTGAAGTCCCTGAAATTACCACTAGGTAACCAGGGTTAACTTTCTTGGGGTTGAATATTGACTCTTATTAGTTAAACCTAGTTAGGTTCCTTAGTTGATTAAGGCTAATATGTATTATCAACTTAATCCTAGTTTAATTGACTTAATTAAGATTAATCGACTTGGTTCCTTAAACTTAGGTTAGATGATTTGTTCAGTTAATGAAACCTAAATTAATTATCTTAAGCAAGAAATTTCTTTTAAGCCTTAGTCAATTGTTTAAGAAACTAACCACCTAAATTAGACTAGTTAAGCAAGTGAATTTTAGGAGGTCGTGACTAATTAGGGTAGCCTTGAGCTAAAAATTGAACTAAATTAATTCATGGTGATGCACTGGCTCAGATTAACTTAGTATTATTCCTAAAAGAGATAGGAGCGACGAATTGAAGCATTACCGAAATAACCTAAAAGGAATGGTTGGCATGAGATTTGGTCTTATAATGAAATCCAGAAGAGTTCCTAAACTGACTAGTCAAGATTCAAACAATGAAAACAATCGAACTAGGGCGCGAATTCAATACACGAGATAGAATTAATCATACTCAATCGATTTAACACAACAAATAGTGAAGGATAACAAACATATATGAATTTAGACATATTCATGATAATTTTTACAGAAATTAAACTAACGGCCTATTTGACATCATTTATCAGAAAGTACGAAACACATAGAAAAGGGGGAGGGGGATACCCGTTTGAGGACTTGGACGGAAAAGTTGAAGGCTGCTGGACTTTGGCCGGACTCCGGTAGGGTTTGAAAATGAATCAAACCCTCATGAATCGATTGCTCTAGTCAAGAGCAATCGACCCATGAAGGTCTGAGCCATTAATTGTCTTTGAATCGGCCGGGGAGTAATTTTGGGGTTTTTAGATTCTTAGATCTGAAATTTACGCAAATCGATTGGGTTTTTGGGGAAACTAGCAACGGGAGGTGATAGAGGAGACGATGGTGATCGCCTGGTTAAAAGTTGGGGTCGATTGGAGAAGCTCCGCCGTCGGAGGCGATTTTCGGCCGGCAGAGTTAACACGGGGTGAGAGAGACAAGAGAGATAAGGGGTATGGNTGTCGATTGGAGAAGCTCTGCCGCCGGAGGCGATTTTCGGCCGGCGGAGTTAACATGGGGTGAGAGAGAAGAGAGAGAGAAGGGTTATGAGGGTGTTAGACTTTGGTGAAATGAGGGGGCTGGGGGTGTGGTTAGGACATATATATACTTAGGGATTGGATAGTTCTCAGCCGTTGGATCTGGAAAGATCAATGGCTGAGATTGACACTCTCAAAAACGGGGTCGTTTGGGTAGTGTATGGGGCAAGCCAAACTTCAGCATATTGGGTGCTGAAGTCTTTTGAAAATGAACTAACTAACTTCAGCATGTTGGGTGCTGAAGTCTTACAAATGAACTAAATAACTTCAGCATATTGGGTGCTGAATTTTTTACAATTGAACTAAATAACTTCAGCACTTCTGCTGAAGTTTTTGCAATTAAACTAAATAACTTCAGCACTTCTGCTGAAGTTTTCACAAATGAATTGATAACTTCAGCACTTCTGCTGAAGTTTTCACAAATGAATTAATAACTTCAGCACTTCTGCTGAAGTTTTCACAAATGAACTAATAACTTCAGCACTTCTGCTGAAGTTTTCACACATGAATTAATAACTTCAACACTTCTGCTGAAGTTTTCACACGTGAACTAATAACTTCAGCACTTCTGCTGATGTTTTTCACAAATGAACTAATAACTTCAGCATATTGGGTGCTGAAGTTTTTACAATTGAACTAAATAACTTCAGCACTTCTGCTGATGTTTTTCACAAATGAACTAATAACTTCAGCATATTGGGTGCTGAAGTTTTTACAATTGAACTAAATAACTTCAGCACTTCTAGTGAAGTTTTTACAATTAAACTAAATAACTTCAGCACTTCTACTGAAATTTTCACAAATGAATTAATAACTTCAGCACTTCTGCTGAAGTTTTCACAAATGANATGGATTTAAATGACGGATTATGGCTACGCAATGTAAAAAATAAATTCGCAAATAGCATTAAAATCCAATAAAATTAGGTAATCAATTAATTAATTGAGATTTTGTAGGATTATACGATAGGAAAAAATCACGTGCTCACAAGGGGAACGAAACGAAGAATCAAGCAGACATATTACGCATTGTCTAGTAAAATACACATAATTTTTCTCTCAGAACTCCATTTGGGCTCCATAAAATATTTTTGGAAAGATAATTCAAAGGGATATAACTTTCATGTTTAACGTTTTTTCGAATTCACAACAGAACAGGGTAAAATATGAGCGGTATGTGCGCAGCCGCGCACTGACCGCGCATATGGGGCAGAAAGTGCGAAAAGTGCGCGGCCAAGTGCAATACCGCGCACATTCTATTCGGAAAAAATATCCTTTTTCGCGTAGGAGAAGGTATAATTGTTTGGGACAAACTTTACTTGGTATATATACATGGAAAACGGTATTTTGAGTACTTTTGACACACTATAGACCTAAGGAGGCAAAGAAACACTAGGAGTAAAGCGGGGAATTCTTATACGAGTTTTTCACTTCCTTCTTCCTAAATCTATTATTGGTTATGAATTCTAGTATTGTAGTTATGCATACTATTATGAATAGCTAATTTATTTTCTAGAGTTTTTATAGATCCTTTTGTAGGATAAATTCTTGTTATGTTTTTATATAATTGAGTCGTTGGATCTCTCTACTTGTTCAACTACGTGTTTATTGTTGTTGATTGAATGTCCATCAATTGATTGTGTCTATTTAGTAAGCATTTCTTGGAAAATGGTACATATTTAGGTAGTTGTTGTCACACCTAGTTTTTCACCCAGTATGGGTGAGATAAGAGAGTTTTTCCAATTTAAGTGACATAATCGAATTTGGGATTATTTATTTAATTTTTCAGAGTCGCCACTCGGATTTTTTTACGGTGTTCCGAGACACCATTTATTTTTAATATCCCAAATCGAGGAAATTTCGACTCCGTTTAAAAGGTCTGCGAACCAGAAGACTGGGTAAGGAATTCTGTTAATCCGGGAGAAGGTGTTAGGCACTCCCGAATTTCGTGGTTCTAACACGGCCGCTTAATGATTTATGCTTGGCCTAAATTATTTAATTGCTGATTTTAATACTTATGTGAATTTACATTTTTACCGCGTCTTATTACTCGATCATTTGTGATTATGGACTTATCTTGAAACGATTCACGCGTACATGTACTCATTTTATTTAGAGAGCTAAAAACCATGTCACGCGTACGTGTACATAATTAATAGCCCTTAATTAATATTAAAATTATTTGGCCAAAGTCACGCGAATGTGTACATAAGGTTTTATTTTGAAAATTGACGCTTAAATCATGTCACGTGTACGTGTACACAATTTATCACGCTTAATTATTTAAGAAAAAGTCCAAAGCCGCACAAACGCGTACCTTGGTATTTTTTTTAAAATCGTAATTATGTCACGCGAACGTGTACAAAATCACGATGATAAATTTAAATTGCGCCTAAAGGAGGCTACGATGCTCATTAATTAATTTTTTGCGAGTTTGAGATCTTCGTAAGGCCAGGAGCTTATGGAAATCAATTGTGGAACACAGGTTTGCTTTTGCTCTTACTAAATTGGGCCTGACAGAAACTGATTTTTCCCAGATAAATTTATATACAATTATCACTAGTTCACCAAACTACTCCACGATCCATCAGCCATTTTCAGCTATCGTTTAAATCAAAATAAAAAGAAATCAACTAAGAATAAGAACACGAAATTGGAAATAAGTCTTTCTTAATTTGAAGTCACTAGGTAGTTGCCTAAACTGATCCTTCGATCAAAATTGATTGTTTCAACTTAACAAAATACTCTATCCATTCAAACACAATGCCAAAAAAGACTAGCTAAGATTTAAAGAGTGTAGTAGAGCCCCACTTTTGAATAATTTTTATACATTTATCATGAAGGAAATACTAATATAATGTTAAGAAGCCCGTCAATTTAGAGTAATCTCCAAAGATACAAATGAAACTTTCCTACATATTCCATGTTTAGAATAAAATATTGGAGTTAAGTACTACTGTTTCGACACTTTAGCCATCAAACACAGATTCACGCAAAATCAGAGATCCAAACACTAAAGTGAAGAACATGAACACAAACAAACTTTAAAAATGGCACTTCTAAGGCCTCAATTCACCATAGTAACGGCAAATAAGTAAATAAATAGCAGAGGGAAGGAATGAACCTGTCCAAACAAAGATTTCCTTAATAACAATAGATGTAATCTACCGATACACTATTTTCGACTCCAAAATCCTGATGAGAATCAACTATTAGAATGCGGACAGAACCGTGGATAGGTAACAATACTCCAACGGTGCCGATGAACTTGAACTCACCTTGAGATCAAATATCATATCCACAAAAAAGAAGATCAAAATCAGAACCTAGAATGCATTTTTTCGATTTTAAGAAGCCAACATGAACTTTTAGTCTTGTTAAGAGGGTGAGGACTGGTTCATTTTTTTTAAGGGAGGGGGATTCTTTATTTGGAGAGTGGAGGTCTTGTGAATAAGAAGATGAAGAACAAAAACAAAACAAAACCAAGTTTTGTTCTCTGTGAGGATCGAGCAGAAGAAAACCAAGAAGAGTCCAGGGTCCGCCGTTTTTAGTATTTTGGAAAAAAAAAAGCTTCTCCCTCCTTTTTACGTTATTTTATCCAAAGATCCTCTCCTTTGTATTGGGAACTCTCTGATTATATATAGATGTATGTGTTTTATAGTAACTGATGTGAGGAAGTAGTGTGCTAAGTGGGGGAAGTGGAGAAGAGATGTGAATGAGTAGGGGTGAGGCATGAGTGAAGTGGGGAAGTTGGGTGCTTTATATACATATACATATATATATATATATATATATATATATATATGTATGTATATATACATATATATATATATATAATAACCAACTTACTTTTAGACTTAAAAGAAACTATATAAATAAAAAAACTCACTATTTACACTAAAATTTAAATTATGCTAAAGAAAAAAAAAATACTACTATAACTTACATTTAAATTAGAACAAACCGAGTTTTATATATATATATATTTTTTTTGTAGTTTTTAATTTTCTTAAATAAAACCAATTAAAAGTAAGATAAAAATTTAAAATATTAAGATTAGACCTAAAAGAAATATTTACACCAAAAATAGTATACAATTTGGGTGTGGTCAAAAATTAGTTGTTCACAGTTGTTGAACAACGTCACTCCTGACGTATGTGAGGAATCAATACGAAGGGTTTAAAGGTGGGATTAGGAATAACGAAACCTTGGTGCGATCTTAATGAGCGGTAAATTAATACCAGCTAGGGTAGTTCGAAAGAATATGTCTAGTAAATATTGGTAGTTTCTCGGAAGAGAATTGTGACATCCGAAGTACTCACGATTGGTAGAGAATACTTAGGCAAAATTATAGAAGGCATAGCGGGAAGGATTCTGACAAATGGAAAAATCATAACTCTAGACCTCCTTAGTCTTGTCTCAAATTTCATCCTTGTTAGTTGATAAGCTTATTGCTTTATAATAGCTGTTAGTTAATTAGTTAGAAATAAATATTATAATCTCTATAATTAGAATTATTTGGACTAGTGTTTCTTAGCAATATTGAACAACTGTAGCTAAGCCTTAGTTCTCTATAGGATTCGACTCCGGACTTGTAAACCGAATTATATTTGCAACGACCGCTAAGTCCTTTTTATAAGGCATTGGGCGTGATTAAATTTTAGCGCCGTTTCCGTGGAGCTAACAATATAGCTGTAGATGTACATATTGCTAGGTTTCAAGTTTGAATTTTTATTTTTATTTTTTTGTATTTGTTATTTTTATTTTTGTTTTACTCGTTGATTTGAGAAACATGGCATCTTGGAATTATGGGAGTTTATGTATTGGTAATTCTAGTGTTGATCCTCATATATATTGTGAAGGAAACCACCTGTGGCAAAATTATCTAAATATTCTCGAGAACGCGTTATGTGCACCAGCTCAATCTTATGTGTGGAATGTGTGTGATACGTGTGGTAGTCAAGATGGTCACTTTCATGGTTATACTTATATTTCTTATTCTCCCCCAACCCATTACAATGATGGTTCTACTTTTTCTTGTAATGCTAATAAGAACAAAGAACCCAGGGATGATGACCTGAAAGAGATCACGGATATGCTAGGATGCCTTGTGGAACAAAATAATGAGAAACAACTGCACATACAAAGGCAAAATGCTGCTATTCGCAACCTGGAAGCACAAGTGAGTCAATTAGTTGAAGCATTTAATGCTTAACAAGCCAATAATGTGGATAGTAGCCAAGACGAACATGCATTAGATACCGGAATTGAGGTTCTAATGGAGGAGGTCAGAGTAGAACACCAATAATCTAACCAACTAGAATTTTAGGATGCCGATGTTGAAGAAGTAATACTAGAGTCAACCAGGGACGTTTAAGATACAAATTTAGTTGACTCTAGTGTGATTGATGTTGAGGAGGTTAAAAATCTTGAAGTTCATGTATTTGAGCACGTTGCACCTCATTCCAAACACTTCTCTACATTATGTTCAGATGGTGAAATGAAAATTGATATGTATGAGCCAATGTAAGAGTTAAAGGAAGAGGTAGATGAGTCCTATATTCTAAAATTTTCAAGGTTGTCTAGGCAAAATGACACTCCTCGGTTGAAAGCCAAAAAGTTCATAAAGTATCATTTAATTTTTGACTTGAAACAATTTGTATCACCCCAAGAGCAAGATCATAGAGCAGAATCAAAACTTGGGGTCCAATTCATAAGTTCGAAGTGGAGGCAAAAAGCGATTTATGTCATGCCGCGATGTTAAATCAAGCGCTTGTTGGGAGGAAACCCAGCTATATTGCTTTCTTTTATTTTTTAAATTGTATTATGTTTGTAATATCGATTTTTTATTTTCTAGGAGTATGAAAAGTAAAGCTATTGGAAGGATGAAACAACAAACCAGATGGTTGGAACTAAGTGTGAGGTACCCGTACGAAGGACCAGGCCTGGGAGAAGTCTGAGTACCCATGAACTGCTAGTGCTTCGGCCTTTGGCCTACCAGAGAGTTTCTTTTACCCTCTTGTATTTATGGGTGTGCATTGGAGACAATGTACATTTAAGTGTGGGGTGAAGAGATTGGATGGATGACCTTATATGCTATTTTAGTTGTGTAAGTTTAATTGAATAATACTTTTTATTTTTTAAATAGAAAATATTGGAATTTTTCCGACAATGGATGTATTAGACAATTTTCTTGAGGGATTTAAGTCGAAAGGAAAAAGACAAAAAGATTTTCTTTTGTTAGGTAGTGTAGCAATTACCCCTTGGTTTTTCTTTGTGCCGCAGTTCTTTTCTAAGGGTTTTGTTGGAACCGGGTGTAGCTAATTTTATTTTTTTAGGAATAGGAGCCATTGTGCTGTGTTTTGAATTGAAGCAATATCTCTTGACTTTGTTATGACTTGAAAATAGTGAGTACTTTGGTTGTGACGCTTAGGCTCAATTTTTGACTCTTGTATAAGTACCTTAAATCATATAATCTTAACTTTGCTTAACTGGTTAGACTAGAGTGTCTTGATGAACCCAATCCTGAGTGAGTTATGCGCCATGCGTGTGTGAGGTTTGGGTATTATTCTGTACAATGCATTTTATGCCTAGAACTTTCCCCGTATGTTTGCAAAGCGAAATAGTAGTTTTTTTCAGTCTTGGAAGTGATATAGGCGTTTTTTTGTTGAGCCATCTATGTATACTTTACCCGCCTAATTGTTATATATCGTAGTTAACCCCTTTGAGCCTGTAATCCTGTTTCTTTGGTAACCACATTATAATCCTTATCTATTTGTTTGAATTAACTATATATTTGAACCTTTTAACCTATCATGAGCACTTGAATTGTTATGAACTTTGTAAAAGTTAAAGTGGGTGGTGGTTGGTTTGGCTTTTGAGTGGAATTAATGAAATAAGGAGAAATGTACATCATTTTGAAAAAGTAAGAGCCACTTGAATTGAAAAAGAAAGAAAAGGAAAAAAAGAGTTGTATTGCTGTGAAAAAAAAATTCCTTGATAAGTGGTGACTCTTGATGTAATGTGCTTAAAGAAGTATGGAGTTAATGTGTATTGATGTGAATGTAAAGTTATGGTTTCACATAAGTGTGGGGTTTTAAATATTGAAGTGTATGTATTTAACTGTTTAGGGAGGTGTAGTCACTCTTATATCTAAATATATCATATCCGTCCCGCAACTTACATTACAACCAAATAAAATCCTACTTGATCCGAGACTGAATGAGCTCGATTAGTAGAGTAGTACACTATGGGAAAGCCTATGGTGCATATTTTGTGGCATATGAATGTTATTCTGAGAGTGAGTGAATACTTTCTATCTTGAGTTTCTAAGTACTCTTAAAATTTATTGTGTGGAACTACTCTCTTTTGTTGTGTGAGGGCACTTGATTCATGAAGGAAAGATAATGTCAGTGACCTCTATGTTAGAGTAAGTGGGTGAGTTGTGAATAATGCGTGGTACTTGTGAGTCAAATCTTGAGGTGAAGATGTTACCCTTTTGTGCTTAGTCTATTTTAAATATTGTTGGTGTGATGGGTTAGGAGAACTATATAAAAAGACCGTGTCTATATAAAGTGTAGTTTGATTGCTCGAGGACGAGAAATATTTTAAGTGTGGGGTGTTGATGATAAGCTATAATTATGTATTTTAGTCACTTATTACACTCTAATTTACTGCACTTTAATTGACTTTGAGCTTTAATCGCTAGTGTTTTGCACTAATTGTGTGTTTTATGCCTTGTAGGAGTGATTCCGATCTATGTAGATGTTATGGAATGAATTAAAGTTATTCTAGAGCCTTGAAGTCTAAGTAAAAGCCCAAGGATTAATTTGGGATCGTGTTCGGGGATCAACGGATGATAGGCAACAAAACGAAGAATCGAGCAGGCATATTGCGCACTGTCTAGTAAAATACATATAACTTTTCGCTCAGACCTCCATTTGGGCTCCACAATAAATTTTTAGAAAGCTAATTCAAGGGCTACAATTTTGATGTTTTACGCTTTTTCAAATTTCACAACAGAATAGGGTAAAATGTGCGCGGCACGTGCGCGGCCGCGCACTGGCCGCGCATATGGGGCAGAAAGTGTGAAAAATGCACGGCCGTGCATGTCCTGTCCGGAAAAAATATCCTTTTTCGCGTAGGAGAAAGTATAATTGTTTGGACCCAATCCTACTTGGTATATATACATGGAAAAAAAATGGTATTTTGAGTACTTTTGACACACTTTGGACTAAGGAGGCAGAGACACTAGGAGCAAAGCGGAGAATTCTTCTACGAGTTTTTCACTTCCTTCTTCCTAATTCCATTATTGGTTATGAATTATAGTATTGTAGTTATGCATACTATTATGAATAGATAATTTTTTATCTAGAGTTTTGATAGAACCTTTTGTAGGATAAATTCTTGTTATGTTTTTGTATAATTGAGTCGTTGGATCTCTCTACTTGTTCAACTTCGTGTTTATTGTTGTTGATTGAATGACCATCAATTGATTGTGCCTATTTAGTATGTATTGCTTGGAAAATGGTACATATTTAGGTAGTTGTTGAACAACATCACTCCTGATGTATGCGAGGAATCAATAAGAAGGGTTTAAAGGTGGGATTAGGAATAACGAAACCTTGGTGCGATCTTAGTGAGCGGTAAACTAATGCCAGCTAGCGTAATTCGAAAGAATATGTCTAGTAAATTGTGGTAGTTGCTCGAAAGAGAATTATGACACCCGAAGTACTCACGATTGGTAGAGAATACTTAGGCGCAATTATAGAAGGCATAGCGGGAAGGATTCAGACAATTGGGAAAATCATAACTCTAGACCTCCTTAGTCTTGTCTCAAATTTCATCCTTGTTAGTTGATACGCTTATTGTTTTATAATAGTTGTTAGTTAATTAGTTAGAAATAAATATTATAATATCTATAATTAGGAAATTATTTGGATTTGTGTTTCTTAGCAATATTGAACAACTATAGCTAAGTCTTAGTTCTCTGTGGGGTTCGACTCCGGACTTGTAAACCAGATTATATTTGCAACGACCGCTTAATCCTTTTTATAAGGCACAATTGGGCTTGATCAAGAATATACTACAGAAGTTGTTTCAGTTTCATACACAACAATTAATATACATAGATTTCTATAAAACAACATACTAATTGTAGTAATGAGCATCTGGTAATGAAGTATATTACTTCTGGACCAGTATCAGAGTCATTGATACACTTGCTGTTCAAATCAAACGTCTCCGCGAATATGTGAGTGTCACATATTTTTCCAGATGGTTGTTTCCTGTGCTTTCATCTCAAAACTAATTGTAAATACTTTCGTTGAGCTTCAATTCTCAGTTGTAAATGGATCACCTTGTTAATTTTACCCTATCAGGTCCGTAAAAATGCTATTTACATGACATATTGTTTACAGAAGGTAAAATAAATTGCTTGATGTACCGTCAGTCAGTCAATGTATATGAGTTAAACTCTATATATTTACCTCAATTTGTTCATGAGACCTCCATTTGCATTTTTTAAGCTCCAGCTATTTGCAAGCTTATGACCAAGATTAAATGTAAGTACTTATTAGTGAAAAAAATGCTGTTACTACTTACTACTCTAGTTTCCATACATACATACATACATATATATATATATATATATTATATATAGTGGAAAATTATATTACTCATTCATCTGAATTTGCGCTGCATCATGAATATCCACACTCTTCTTTTCTCTAAGCTTTGCATCAAAGTAATTCCTTTGTTCTAAGTCCCTTGAATATTCATCTTCCTTTCGGCCCTTGTGTTGTTCTCTTGTCTGTTTTCGTGGTCGGATTGCGCTAGTTGACTTTTCGCCAGACGACATTTCTATATATATATATATATATATATTAATCAATCAGTTCAGGTGAATTGTGCAAAAGATTTTATGATCAACTCAAAAGTAACAAGGAAAAAACAGGGCAAAATATAAAATTGCCGGACAGTCGAAACCAATTGCATTCACTAGCCAACAAGTGTATATAATATATATATATATATATATATATATATATATNTATCATAGAATTCAGTGGAGAGTTGGGGTAATCTTAGCCAAATTGCGGAGATGTTCAATTTTTCTTTAGTAGCAACGAAGTTTGGTTCCACTTTTTTACGGATAGAAAATGGTCATCGATAAACCAAGGGCCTTCAAAATTGTGGCTCTTCAAAATATAGCAAGTAAAAAGACTTGTCAAGTGATGCCAAACCTAGGCTGAAATGGACACCACAACTCCACCAACGATTCGTCGATTCAGTCACTCAGCTTGGAGGAGCAGAAAGTGAGTACAATTAGTCTACTTCCATTCCTTCTTGCAATCTGCAATTTCTAATCCTACCAATCATAATAGTATCAATTATTGATGATTATACATGCAGAGGCCACACCAAAATCTTTGAAGAGTGTAATGAACATTCTCGGGCTTACTTTGTATCGCCTCAAGAGCCATTTGCAGGTGTTTTTTTTTTTTGAGAAACGTGTATGTTTGGCTACTCTCAAAAATAATAGCCGATAATATATATATATATATATATATTATCGGCTATTATTTTTGAGAGTAGCCAAACATACACGTTTCTCAAAAAAAAAAAACACCTGCAAATGGCTCTTGAGGCGATACAAAGTAAGCCCGAGAATGTTCATTACACTCTTCAAAGATTTTGGTGTGGCCTCTGCATGTATAATCATCAATAATTGATACTATTATGATTGGTAGGATTAGAAATTGCAGATTGCAAGAAGGAATGGAAGTAGACTAATTGTACTCACTTTCTGCTCCTCCAAGCTGAGTGACTGAATCGACGAATCGTTGGTGGAGTTGTGGTGTCCATTTCAGCCTAGGTTTGGCATCACTTGACAAGTCTTTTTACTTGCTATATTTTGAAGAGCCACAATTTTGAAGGCCCTTGGTTTATCGATGACCATTTTCTATCCGTAAAAAAGTGGAACCAAACTTCGTTGCTACTAAAGAAAAATTGAACATCTCCGCAATTTGGCTAAGATTACCCCAACTCTCCACTGAATTCTATGATATCAATATTTTGACAAAGATTGGAAACAAAATTGGTAGATTGTTAAAAATTGATGTATGTACTTCAGCAACCTTAAGGGGTAGATATGCTAGACTTTGTGTTGAAATTCCACTCGATTATCCTGTTAAATCTTCTATCTCCATAGGCAATCACAAACAACCTATATACTACGAGGGAGAAAACTTCTTATGTAAAGATTGTGGCAGGTTAGGACACACACATACTAATTGTAGCTACTCACTAGAGAACACTATTACGACGACCACTGACATGAATCATAATGTCATTAACACTAATCCTTCTTTGCAAAAGGAAGATAAACAATGAAATATTGTTACCTTCACAAAAAGGAGAAATCGGAAAAATAGTGATAAAAAATAACCTAGCAACTCTTCCCTCCTTATTAAAGATGAAACAAAAGACATGAGAAAGAGAAATTATGAAAGCAAACATAATATGAACATCAATACGCAGAAACTTGTTTACAAAGAAAAGGCCAACCTGAAAACCATACTAGCACTAAAGACAAAGGACCTGAAATATAATTAGATAATAAATTCATATACTCAATACTAACAAAGAGAATTTTCTGACACAAACCCCAAACCACCCTCCTAACACTAGTGGTATTTCTAAACCGACAATATTAACTAGACAAAATTTGGACTGCATGGGGAAATTTTGCACACACGTGGCTTGTCCTATAGAGCAAAATAATACCCAACAACAAGTGTCCTCCGAGGAACAAGATAGCATTTCCCTCGTCCACAATTTAGAGGGGAAACCACTATACTTTCCGGAGAAAATCAAACAAAATCCTTCAAGCCTTAGGGGAAATCATTGCAACCCCCAATCCTAACATCTTTATAAACCACTCGCAATCCCAATCAACTCCCATGCAAATTGATACAAAATCTTCCAAATCTAACACAAAAGATCTCCCTAATCAATTATCTCTAGAACATCAAAAGTTTATAACTAGCCAAAATCCTCTCTATGCCTCGTCTATCTTTAATCCTCCAGAGAAGAACCCACCTCCTCAGAATTCCTCAATAAAATCCTCACATAATGGAAAACTTACCGCCCAATCCACCACCGAACAACCTTCTAATCT
>ML414693.1:30100-199547 GCA_005239525.1 Nicotiana knightiana
TGTGGTGTCCATTTCAGCCTAGGTTTGGCATCACTTGACAAGTCTTTTTACTTGCTATATTTTGAAGAGCCACAATTTTGAAGGCCCTTGGTTTATCGATGACCATTTTCTATCCGTAAAAAAGTGGAACCAAACTTCGTTGCTACTAAAGAAAAATTGAACATCTCCGCAATTTGGCTAAGATTACCCCAACTCTCCACTGAATTCTATGATATCAATATTTTGACAAAGATTGGAAACAAAATTGGTAGATTGTTAAAAATTGATGTATGTACTTCAGCAACCTTAAGGGGTAGATATGCTAGACTTTGTGTTGAAATTCCACTCGATTATCCTGTTAAATCTTCTATCTCCATAGGCAATCACAAACAACCTATATACTACGAGGGAGAAAACTTCTTATGTAAAGATTGTGGCAGGTTAGGACACACACATACTAATTGTAGCTACTCACTAGAGAACACTATTACGACGACCACTGACATGAATCATAATGTCATTAACACTAATCCTTCTTTGCAAAAGGAAGATAAACAATGAAATATTGTTACCTTCACAAAAAGGAGAAATCGGAAAAATAGTGATAAAAAATAACCTAGCAACTCTTCCCTCCTTATTAAAGATGAAACAAAAGACATGAGAAAGAGAAATTATGAAAGCAAACATAATATGAACATCAATACGCAGAAACTTGTTTACAAAGAAAAGGCCAACCTGAAAACCATACTAGCACTAAAGACAAAGGACCTGAAATATAATTAGATAATAAATTCATATACTCAATACTAACAAAGAGAATTTTCTGACACAAACCCCAAACCACCCTCCTAACACTAGTGGTATTTCTAAACCGACAATATTAACTAGACAAAATTTGGACTGCATGGGGAAATTTTGCACACACGTGGCTTGTCCTATAGAGCAAAATAATACCCAACAACAAGTGTCCTCCGAGGAACAAGATAGCATTTCCCTCGTCCACAATTTAGAGGGGAAACCACTATACTTTCCGGAGAAAATCAAACAAAATCCTTCAAGCCTTAGGGGAAATCATTGCAACCCCCAATCCTAACATCTTTATAAACCACTCGCAATCCCAATCAACTCCCATGCAAATTGATACAAAATCTTCCAAATCTAACACAAAAGATCTCCCTAATCAATTATCTCTAGAACATCAAAAGTTTATAACTAGCCAAAATCCTCTCTATGCCTCGTCTATCTTTAATCCTCCAGAGAAGAACCCACCTCCTCAGAATTCCTCAATAAAATCCTCACATAATGGAAAACTTACCGCCCAATCCACCACCGAACAACCTTCTAATCTACTCCACAAGCCCTACCCATGAATCATCAACCACAATCATGGTTGGAGAGGGGTTTAATGGGACACGCATCATCCTTCAACTTGGAGATAAAGGGTCAGGAGGTGATCATTATTCTCAAGGATCCAAACTTTCTAGCCCAGTTGATAATGGAAGGTATGCAACAAGCCATGAACAACTATGTGGACCAAAGCTGGCTGACCAACATCCTAAATCCTCTCACCCCAAATGCCTCACCAACCCTGATCCAAACCATGCAAGCTCATTGGGGTCTACCCCTTACTTCATCCCAACACACGGTCTACAAGCCATACACAATATCCCCTTCTTCCCACCTCAAAACCCTGGGAACCCAATCTTCCTTGGATGGCAACCACCAAACCAAATTCCAGAAATGAACAATCCAGTGAATCCCCAGAACCAAGAAATTCCAGCCCCAATGGAAGTCCATCAACCTCCCAACGTACAAAACGTAGGAAACAACCTACAAGGGGAGGTTGACGAAATAGTAAGACCCCTAAGAGAGTCTCGAATAGAGTTCAAAAGCCCAAGAGAAATAGCAATACTACTATACAAGGAGAAGCAAGACAAGAAGTCTATCATCAGCTGCCCAACAACATTGTTCAAGTGCTCAATGGACATAAGACCCCCACTAAATCCAGCAGCAGGGAAGTATACAATAGTTCTCAACCCAACTCTAAGAGAGGTACCCCCATTGAGAACTGAGGAGAAACAGGGACAACATCCAACACCACCTTTTCTCATGAGTCGCCTAATTAATTTCATAATCTGGAACGTGAGGGGGGAAAATAATGCCATGTTGCATAGGAATTTCAGGGACATTATAGATACCCATCGACCCTGATTAGTTTCCCTACTAGAGACTCGCATGCATGCACATGCACCAATCCAACAGGAATTTTCTGAACTAGTTGAGATACCAGTTGAAGGTAGATCAGAGGGGATAGCCATCATGTGGATGCATGATATGATTTCAGTTGAGGAAGTGATTCGTGAAGATCAGGAGCTACATGCAATGATAAAGGTATTTCCAAACCATAAACCTTGGCTATTTAGCTCGATCTATGCTAGTACCTCTATTTCTAAACGTGATAAAATGTGGGAAAATCTTTCATCTAGGTATCAAAATATTAACGTTCCAGGATTAGTCACATGTGACTTCAACGATGTCCTATCATCATATGAGAATTGGGGGGGGGGGGGAGGCCAATTAACTTTAGAAGAACCACTAAGTTATGGAATTTTGTTCAAAAGTGTAATTTTTTTTACCTAGGTTTTAAAGGATCTAAATACACTTGGTCAAATTTTAGAAAAATAAAAAGGAACTCATTATGGAAAGACTAGATAGATGCTCTGTGAATGAGCACTAGACTAAGAAATACCCTAATGCAATAGTAGATCACCTACCTAGAACTTATAGTGACCACAATCCCCTACTAATCCGATTGAACCCTAAGTTCACTTCTCCACCCACTAGACCTTTTCGACTAGAATCCATGTGGTGCTCCCACCTCCAATTTCCCGATTTGGTTAAAAATTGTTGGTATAACAATAGCTTTGTAGAGGCTATGTTCTCTTTCAAATAAAAGCAACTCAATGGAACAAGAAAGTCTTTGGGAACATTTTTCAAAAGAAAAAGAAAATTCTAGCAAGAATTAAAGGAATTCAAAACTCTCAAAAATTCCCTAGTAGTGATTTCCTCATAAACTTGGAAAATCAACTTAGAAAAGACTATAATGATATACTCCAAAGAGAAGAGGATTTTTGGAAACTTAGGTCAAGAAATAATTGGCAAAACAATGATGAGGCCAATACAAAATTCTTTCACATATCTACCTTAATTAGAAGAACGCATAACCGTATTTCTCACTTTAAAAATGAGGAAGGACACTGGATTGAGGATCCAGTGGAGATAACTAAGCACACTCTTCTTTTCTATAAAGACATTTTCACTACCACACACACACACAAATTGGAAGGATATTTTCCAGTCTCCTAAGTGCTTTGATAAAATTGATCTTAATCACCTAGACAATCCTATATCAAGCCAGGAAATCTCAAATGTCATATTTTCTTTAAACCAATGAAAGCACCCAGGCCAGATAGGATTCACCCTTTCTCTTACCAAAAATTTTGGCCCGTTGTAGGAGAATCCATCATTAGTTACGTTAATTTTTTTTTTATAAACCAAGAATCCCTCGGACCTCAAACGACACATATCATTGTCTCATCCCTAAAGTTCCCAATGCCAACCAACTAAAGAACTTTCGACCTATTGGGTTATGTAACACCATTTACAAAGTCGTAATAAAAAATAATAGCCAATAGGATAAAACCTCACATCAATAATATTATTAGTCCTTTTCAATCAAGTTTCCGAAAAAATAGAAGGTCCTCAGATAATGGTATTATTATTCAGGAAATTATTAATAAATTCAGGAAAATGAAAGGTTCCAATAAAAAATGATCATCAAACTAGACTTAGAAAAAACTTTTGATCGTATTGAGTGGTCCTTTATTTATAGGACACTGTCCTAATTTAAATTTTCCCAAAAAATCACCAAAATTATCATGAATTGCATCACCACCAATAACATAGCAATTCTAGTTAACGGGACTAGCACAAATTACTTTTCTCCCACTAGAGACATTCGACAAGGAGATCCCTTATCTCCTTACATCTTTTTACTATGTGTGAAAATACTTTCTAGGTTTATTAACCACCAAGTGGATTGCAATAATTGGGACCCTATCTCTCTAAACCCCAAAGGTCCCAAAATTATCGCACATATTTTTTGCTGACGATCTTATTCTAATAGCTAATATCAATTAAAAAACTAGTAAAACTATCTTAAATACCCTAAAAATCTTTGGTAAGCTATCCGGTCAAAAAATAAATGATAAAAAATCTTAGATCATTTTCTCTAACAATTGCCCCTTACATATTAAAAAAAAAAACAGCGAGCATCTTAAATATCCCAATAGGGAAAAAAATTAGGAAATACTTGGGTGTCCCTATTGTAGAAAAATTTCCCAGAGCAAACGACTTCTTATACATATTAGATTATATGAGAGCTAAATTGGCTAATTGAAAAATAAACTGTCTTAATCTGGCAGGGGGAGCAACCCTAATCCAATCCACCTTAAACAACATCCCCAACCACTCTATGCAATACTTCCACTTACCAAAAAAAACTCTGAACAATATTGATCGCCTTCAAAGAAATTTTTTAGGGGGAAGTACCTAAGAGAGAAAACAAATTCACTTAATTAATTAGGACATAGTCACCACCCCTAAGGAAAAGGGAGGATTAGGACTAGTAAAAGCAAGCCATTAAAACAAAGCTATTATCGCAAATCTAACGTAGAGCCTTTATAATAACACCACTTCACCTTGGACAAAGGTCTTAATTAATCAATATGCGTCTAGAAACAGCCCTAAAAATTGCTCATTCATTTGGAAAAACATTTTGCAAGGGTGGGATCTTTGCAACAAGGCATGGCACGGAATATAGGAAGGGGGGATCGAATAAAATTTTGGGATGATAAATGGGTTCCTAACCTCTTACCTCTTAGAACTCAAATACATGGTCCCTTACTAAGGAAAGAGGAAAACCTTTTAATTAGTGAAGTCCTCGATAATCAAGGTTGGAAGCTAGGTAATCTGTCCTTTACTCTACACACTTCCATATTAGAAAAAATTCAAAGTACCTTTACCCCAAAACCCCCTTCTAATAAAGATATCCAGTATTTGGTTCTTAACAAGCAAACACTTATTTAGCCAAAAAAAAGCTTTAAGCCTATTACACCCTAACAAAAACACCAACACTAGTTTTTTCATGTATTTGGAGGGAAACAAATCCCAAAGTAAATCACCTATCTTCTATGACTTTGTTATTATAACAGAGTACCCAATAAATGCTATCTACATCACATATGCATAAACATAGATGAATTATACCCTACATACAGGAAAGACAAAGAAAACATCAAACACATCTTTTTGACTTATCACATAGTCAAGAGGTTCTAGGAACATTTTGATACAGAGCCTATAAACTCAAATGAGATACACTGGCTGGACTCAATTAGGCTCATGAAGCCTAGAAACTTTACTCATCCCTGAATTGGGATGACATCTTTCCTCTTGCAATTTGGCATATCTGGATTAATCGTAACTCAAACAACATCAATAACGAATCAAATGATATCCCCCTATCTCTAACCCTCATGAAGGCTGTTGAATTCAAATATTTAACTGGAAATATACACCCAAATCTTAATACACGCACTATCAAAATCTCGTGGAACCCACCTACTGAAAGTTCATACAAGCTTAATTGTGATAGTGCCTATGATAAAAAACAAAAAAAAGGGTGGGCTGGGAGGTATAATTAGAGATAGCCAAGGCCAATGGATACTAGGATATCAAAGATATACAAAGGTCACAAACAGCACACAAGGAGAACTAATGGCACTGGAAGAGGGTCTGCGCCTAGCAATCCAATACAAGCTCCATCTAATTGAAGTCGAAACCGACTCCACAGAGGTAATAAATTTAACGCATACTGATCATCATATTTACAAACACATAATTGATTCATGCAGGTGGTCAATAGCTCAATTGGGGTACCCGTTACTCAGGTATAGCTTTCGTGAAGCAAATGGAGTAGCACATCTCTTGGCGAAAGATGGTCTCAAGCTACGTAACATGAATAAATCAGTCATCTTACATGCACCTCCTTCAGTGGTAGAGACTGCAATGAAAGATGATGTAGAAGGAAAAGTTTGTCTTAGTTCTGTTTCAAAAGAAGCTTGTGAAAACCTAGCTAGCATGGGCAATGTTAATGCCATTACAAACTTTAACTTGTTTCATGTTCAACATAGTTTCGATACCAATAGGATGGATGTGAGAACTATATGTAATAACAATACATCGTTTATCAATAAAAATTCTTATTTTAATCAAAAAAAGAAGAAAAAAGGTAGTAGCAACTTAGAGAAAGTAGAATTGGTAGTGGCTAGAAACATGTAAAGAGTAGCTTTATTTGATCCTTCGCCGTTACTTGTGCATCAAGATGTGGCAGCTCCACTTAGTTTTTATAGAGTTTAATTTATGTCATTAAAGGACTTTTACATTATCAGTAACTTAAAAGATAATTATAGGTAATTATCTAATTAATAATAATAGAATTAGTAACCTAAAAAGGTTTAACTTATAGTATATTCTTATAGTGTACATTGTTTTATACTATCAATATATTTTAATGTCATATGAAGTTATTTACTCTATTTTTTCGGTTACCTTATCAAGAGTTGCTATGAGTAATTATATGTTATTATGGGTTACTTGATGTTGTAAAATATATCCATGCTAGCAATGCATACCAGTTAATCTTCCTAAAAAATAAGCCAAATAACCTGCTACGACATAATAAATTATACAAATAGTATTTATATTCTTTACACTATTAGTGTATATAAGTTAACTCGGATTTTATAGTAGTAGAATTTTATGCTTTCCCATGCAGTTGTCACTCCATATCGGGATATAGAGGCCGGGTGTTGTTCGATGGGAATATATGCCCAATGATGAGTTGTTGCCCTTCTTTTCTTCATTTCCCATTTCGTATCTGACTTTATTATTTCCTGTTTTCAAGTTATTTCTTTCTCTTTTTCTTCTTTAATTATCAAGGGTGTTAGAGATTATCTGATTCAGCAAAAGCAAAGAAAGCAACATATACTTCAATTGATTCTCAAAAGGGGAGAAAAGGGGAAAAGTGTATGGTTTGTTCTTTATCCTCCTGTTTTCCTTCTTTCTCCCTCTACCTATGATTGATTCAGCCGCCCCACCATGGTGTATTAAGGGAATTAATTTTCTAAAATTTGGAGATAATTTGATGGAAGAAAAAAGAAAAAGAAAAAAAGGATAACTAAATAAACCCTGGTTTTTTCTTTAAAACTATTCTTCCCTTCTTTGTTATTTGTTTTTTTCATGATATCATTCTTTTGAGAATTGACAGATATAAGCAGTCTTTTTTTTGTTCAGGTGGCAATTCAGAAGATTATATCTTGATGTAAGAGTTTGCTCCGTCACGTAAAGTTCTCGAATCAATTATGACTGTCATAATTAAGAGGGCGAAAGAGGTTATGCGTAAAAACCTTTTTGAGATCGCTCTCTTCCTTGTGATTATGGGAATTTTTTGTTCGAGTCAGTCTTTCGACTACCTCATAGTCACGTGCGATAGGGGAATGGGTTCCTCGTCCGGTGCTCTTGATTTCCCTCCAGCGAGAGAACCAGAACCACACGTTCATGAACCCGTGGTTGCAACCATTCAATGTGAGGTCCTCTTTCCAAAATTAGACTGCCTCTCCTTTCTGATATCCAAAGAAGGATAGAGAAAGCGGTTGTCGAAGTACTTTACACAAAACATAAGTGTGGAAAAAACCACAATTATTCCAAATTACGAGACCCTCCACTCTAACCTCTATCTTTCCTATGATCTATTTTTGAATTTCAGATATTATCATGGGTTTGAACCAGGGAAATAATCAGTGATACTTGTATTAGGCTAGGTTGCCTATATCACACCCCCTTCGGGTGCTGCCATTCTTCGGACCCTGCGTGAACGCGAGATGTCTTGTGCATCAGACTACCCCTTTTTTAATCTATGATCGAAGGGCTGTGATGACCCGATAGGTCTATCTTATGTTTTAGAATCTAATTCTACTCTTTGAAGCCTTAAATACAATATTTTAGTCTTTCTCAATTTGTGTGCACAGTCCGGGTATTTTTCCGAAGAGCTGTTATGTTAAAAATTGAGAAAAATACGAAAATTTTACCTTAAAATCCATTTGAGTTGGCTTCGGTCAATGTTTTGAGCAAACGCACCCGGATTCATGTTTTGACTGTTCTGGTGGGTCCATATTGTGATATTGGGACTTGGTCGTATGCCCGGAATCGAATTCGGAAGTCCCTAGCCCGAGTTATCACGTGAGCAAGTTCGTATGATGTTTTTAGACTTTTGTACATATTTGGTTTAGAGCCCCTAGGGCTCGAGTGAGTTTCGGATAGGTTATGAAGTGGTTTGGACTTAGAAAACTCAACTGGTTCTACAATTTCTGGTACCGGTGTCTGATCTCGCAATTGTTTGCATTTGCGAACATTCCCCAATCCTGACAAGCGCGCATTTACGAAGAATACCTGGGTCAGCATGAGATCGTATTTGCGATTAAGAGGTGGCAATTGTGGGGAGGCCAGAGTTCGCATTTGCTAACAATACTTCACATTTGCGAAATGAGGCTGGGGCATGTTTGGTCTCATTTGCGAGCAATCTGGTCGCAAATGCGGATGATCAATGTTCGCATTTGCGAACAAGTCATCGCAAATGTGATGAAAGCATAGATGGGAGGACTTCGCATTTGCGATCGTTTCTTCGCATTTGCAAGCCCCAGGTCGCAAATGCGGCATCTGCAACTCATCAAAATGGGAGTTAGACGAAATTTTTTTTCATTCTTCAAATTTTCAAAACAAGAAATCCCTAGAGACGATTTTTCAAAGAACTCTTCTTCCCCAAATCATTGGTAAGTAATTCTGATCCATTTTCTTTCAAATTTTCACTACATTTCCTAAGATTTTAACTTAAAATCTTGTGTTTTCATGGTGGAAATTGGGGTTTTGGGTAGAATTAGAAATTTTTATAAAATGGGGATTTAGACCTTAAATTGAGGCCGGATTCCAAAATAAATTACATAACCGGACTCAGGGGTGAATGGATAATCGGGTTTTGGTCTGAATTTCGGGTTTGGTCCAAGCGGGCCTGGGGGTAGACTTTTGTTGACTTTTTCAATAATGACCTAAATTTAATCCTTTGCAATCGTGGGTAGTTCTTAATGCTTATTTTGAATCGTTTGGCTAGATTCTATTGGTTCGGAGGTTTGTTTGAAAGGAAAAGCCGTGGTTGAGCTTTGAGTGGACCTTTGGAGCGAGGTAAATGTCGTGGTTAACCTTAAATTGAGGGATTAAGACTTGTTTGTCTATTTTCTACATGTTTAGATGTTGGGTACAATGTATATGTGAGGTGACGAGTATTTATGCGTTGTTGTCGGGTTATAGCATGCGGGTGGGACTTGTTCATTGCAATTATTGCTTTCTTTGATCATGTTATCCATGCTTATACTAGTTATTTATTAAATTGATCGTTCCTACCGTGTTTATGGGCTTTCATGATAATTGAGTATTGATTCCAAAGTTGAGATTGATATTGTGATCCCATTGTTGAAGTAAGACTTATTCTTGTTGATCCTATCTCCCTGTTATTACTTGTTCATTGTTATCTGGTAAGGGAGAGTGTTAATACACAAAGGGTGATGTCGTGCCGTATCTATTAATTTATACTGAGAGTGAGAGTAAAATAACAAAGGGTGATGCCGTGCAATATCATTATTTCATTGTGAGGTTGAGAGTAAAATCACGAAAGGTGATGCGGTGCAGTTTTCTTCATTGTGCTTAATTGTTCTTACTGGTTAAAGGCATATTAGCTGTTCTATTTATCATTTCCATTGTATCTCTCGTATCTTTTATCTACATTAGCATGTCCCCCTCCCAATAGTATATGATTAGCTTTTATATGTTGTTATTTTGTACATAAACTGTTATTTGCACAAGTTTATTATGTGAGTATCTTGTCATATCCTCGTCACTACTTCGTCGAGGTTAGGCTCGACACTTACGAGTACATGAGGTTAGTTGTACTCATACTACACTCGATACTTCTTGTGCGGATTTTGGTATCGGTCCTAGCTGTCCGTGAGGCGTAACAGCTTGGGCTTGTTTATTGGAGACTCAAGGTAGATCTGCTGGCGTCCGCAGACCTTGGAGTCCCCTTCTATTTTCCCTATTTTACTGTTTCTTTTCATTCAGAACATTTGTATTTCTTTCAGACTCTGTTTGTAGAACATTCTAGAGGCTCGTGAGTTGTGACTCCAGATCCTGATTGTAGTAGATATTACGGGCATTTATGTTATTCCACACTCGGTTTTATTTCATTCTGGCTTAATTGACTTTGAATAGTAATTGACTTAATGGTTCTCTAACGTTGGCTTGCCTAGCAAGTGAAATGTTAAGCGCCATCACAGTCCAGAAGGTGGAATTCCGGTCGTGGCAAGAGCACACTATTATGTGCTTGAAATCTAATAGCACTATAGATTTATGCAGAAATGAAGACCAGAAACTCTTTCCCATGCAAAAAAATAAAAGAAAAAGGGGAATGGTAAATAAAACAACAAATAATCCGCTATTCTAATTTTGAAGTATAATTATTATTCAACAGGTTCCTGCCTTGAAAAGAATTTGTTCACAGTTCTCAAATGCCTGGTTAATTAATATATATATTTCCCCTGCACAAGACTGATATGAGGATGATTAGAGTACACAAGAATGGATTATGTAATTAGCCGAGATTTTAACGATCAGATTCAATTTCTTATACATTTGGTTAAGGGGAAAAAGATTAAGGTAGCTGAATACCCTAGAAAGGTATGTAATATGTAAGGAAAAAAAGATTATGGTAGCTTGATAATTCTATCACTTATCATTATCAGTGGTGCATCTAAACTAGATGCAGTTGGTTCTGGGCGTTTAGCACGAACTGTATATATAAACAGCAAAATTTACTGATTCCAAATTATGAATCTGTCACATTATTGCATGCCAAGACAAGTAGCATCCTACTGATATGATTGGAATATGTTATCACATAACTCCTGCAGCACTCCCCCTTCTCCCACAACGTCAATAATGAGCTAGGGGGGAGAAATAGCGGAGTTTCTTAATTTTCCTTCTCTATTATCCCATCCTTCTGACCCGACCCATTTTAGAAGAGATTAAAATTAAGGAGGTTACTAACGGAGATCTTATAACTCCTAAAATAACTACCGCACGTTATTGAGAGATGTGAGAACTTGCAATGGTGGTTTTCGTCGGTATTTCTTCCTCTATTCATCTTCTATATATCTTTCCTGTAGAAGAATTCTCCAATAGTGAATACCTTTCTCTTTTTTCCCATCAAAACACACGTAATAAGAGAGGGAATTCTTTAGTTTATGAAATAAATTTTGTTTCCTAGTGATTTAAAGTATATTTGAGGCAATTGTCTTGGTAGCAATTATGTCACGACCTGAAATCCCGACTGGTCGTGATAGTACCTATCGTGGAACTAGGCTAGCCAATCATCACACAACTACCCATTCGTTTACATTATAATATTGCAAAAGTTAATAACAAGCAGCAAGCAATATAAAACCATTTATTTAAGTCTTTACGCCCCATTAATAATCTAATAGTCTAAACAAAACATCCCAAGACTGGAGTCAACGATCATGAGCACCTACGAAAATAATTCTAACTCTGCTAATCTTAGAAATATCTACGAATCAAAAGCTAATACTATATAAGGAAGGGAAATGGAGAAGCTGTGGACGCTAGGCAGCTACCTCGAAATCCCGTGAACTGATACTACAAGCAAGGACAACTACTGCTCCGGATTGTTACCTGAATCTATGCCCAGAGGCATAGGGAGTAATGATGAGTACGCCAACTCAGTAGTAATGAAAATAAATCACAGTCTGAGAATTATAAAACACACAGTACAGATACACAATTTCACAAAACCAGTAAAACAGCAAGTCACCAGATAGTATTTGTCAAATACATAAGTTCGAAATCAGTTTCCAGAAATCCTTTGAAACAAGTGTAATATCAGTATATCTCAGTAAAAACCAGTTTGAAAACGAAGTAAATCATAGTTCAAAAACTTAGTAAAATCATCATAAATCTTCCCCTCGGGCCAAAATCATTTCTTGTAATAGTTTCCCCTCAGGCGTTCTCGAAATCACTCAGTATCAATCATCACTCTGTATCAGCCCCGCGGACAATAATCATCACTCAATAGGTACCAGCGCTCACTGGGAGTGTGTACAGACTCCGGAAGGGTTCCTACAACCAAGGTGCTATAACAACATAAGGCCTGAAAGCCTCCTCACAATATAGGCCTGAAAGCATCCCTCATATAAGGCATGAAAGCCTCCTCACCTCTCACATAAGGCCTGAAAGCCTCCTCACCTCTCATGTAAGGCCTGAAAGCCTCCCCACCTCTCATGTAAGGCCTGAAAGCCTCACTCAGTCAGACACTCTCAATTTTCCCTTAGGCCATAAACATAACGTGTTCTTGACCCAAAACATTGTTTCATTTTTCAATAAATAGTATCAAAATACTCTGAGTGTCAAAATAATTTATCAGGGAAAGAATGAGTGAAAAATCATAATATATCAGTGAGGAAAATATAGTAAACACAACCCCCAAGGGGAAAACAGATCAGCACTAGGCCCCAAACACGGCTTACAGCCCGAATCATATCATAATATGATAATATTAATTAAGCATAGGCTTAAAATCGGTTTAGCAACTCAATAGTCGCCTAAAAGGGAAGATATTTCCAAAGTTTCAACCTTTGAATTCCAAAATCCGTGAAAGGGTGCAGAGTCCGGGTTTTATACCCTCAGGACAGGATTTAAAGACATTACTTACCTCAAAAATCGCCCCCAAAGCTCTCTGTCCGTACAAAAATGGTGTAAAAAGGGTTTAAGTCGTGAAGGGTTTATTTTAATACTGTCTAGGGGTTTCCGCACCTGCGGCCGAGCTCCCGCACCTGCGGTCCCCTAACCTCACCTGCGACCTTCAATTAAACGGCCTAACTCCGCACCTGCGACTCACATTCCGTACCTGCGACTTTGCAGGTGCGGCCCCCTATCCGCATCTATGACCTTTTCCCTAGCTGGCCAAACCTCACACCTGCGGAGCCTTCTTCCGCTCCTGTAGGCCCGCACCTGCATCTGCAGGTGCGGTTACATCACTAACCAGAAAAACAATAGCTGCTTGCTGTACTTTTTCAACTCCGAACTTCCCGTTAACCATCCGAAATCAATCCCGAGCCCCTCGGGACCCCAACCAAACATACTAACATGTTACATTTGATCATTCAAGCTTAGTTTCACTCTCAAAACACCAAAACTAACATTGAAACACCAAAATTACATCGTATTCAAGCCTAAGAACTTTGAAATTTCTAAAATCCACCAACGATGCTGAAACTATCCAAAACAACTCTGATTGACCTGAAATTTTGCAGACATATCCAAAATGACATTACGAACCTGTTCCAACTGTCAGAATTCCATTCCAACTCCGATATCCTATTTTCCACTGCCGACCGGAGATCGCCAAAAATTAACTTTCGCCAATTCAAGCCTAATTCTACACCGAGCATCACATAATTATTCTGAACACACTTCTAAGTCCCAAATCACCTAACGAAGCTATCCGAGCCGGAAAATCTGCATTCCGAGGTCGTTTACCAATAAGTCAACTCTCAGTTGACTTTTCCAATTATAAGGCTATTTTTAAAGACTAAATGACTAAATTCTCACTACAACCATTCTGAACCCGAGCCAACCAACTCTAACACATCATAAACAGTAATACCAACCTATGACAAGGTAATAACAAAAATAATAATGCAAATTCTACAGAACGACCAATCGGGTCGTTACATTCTCCCTCACTTAAACATACGTTCGTCCTCGAACGTGCTCAGAGTTGTTCTAAACACCACCAACATTATTGTGCAACCTACCATGCATATATTCAGAGGTGATTCCACGTCACCTTACCCCATATAGGTCTAATAGCACAACACAGTTGAAATTCGAAATGCAATCTTGACCATAAACCTTTGAACTAAATTTCCACTTCTGAGTCCATTCACAATATCAAATTTCCACGACTATAAGTTGAAATAGTCTGAACACGCTGTATCAAGCCATATCCGCAAAACAAGATGAAATCACATAATATACCGCATGACTCGACACTCATAGCGATGACTCCTAATCCCAATCGCTGCCCATAACATCCCATTACAGGTAAATAACCTCTTATCAAACAAAACCTCGCTTAGACACCTTCATATGGTGCAGTTGATGAAAGCAACACGTAGAAACCAACAACCATTCGTTCGATCATCATCAATACCAGCCATAACTTGTGCAACTCGTGCGCTCAATAACAACATCCCAAGAGCTCAATTCATTAAATAAAGAAGACTAACACGAGAGGACTATCCTGCCATTACTCTTGCCATTGCCACACCATGCTAAAAGCCTGATACACATCGTGAAACCATATCACACAAATCCGACACCAAGGATCATACCTCTACCTAAATCAGCTGCAAAGCGTGATCCCATCCAACCGCTGGACCACATGACATACTCCAAGCCACCTCAATAGTAGTATCCTTTACCTAATCATCTGAAACTGCCAGTATAATAATTTTGATGTTATTTTGGTGGTTTTAGTACTTGAATAAGTCCGTATAATAATTTGGGAGTCGTGTGTATTTTTGGTTTTGAGTCCCGAGGGCTCGGGTGAGTTTCGTGTAGTTAACGGGGTGTATAAAGTTAGAAAATCTGGTGTTTTTGATGTTCTGCTGGTGTCTGATGTAATACCCTTCGCGAATGCGGCCAAGGGCCCGCGAACGCGAAGGGTAAATGTCTTGGCCTGGTTTTTTACTCTAAGCGAACGCGTAGAGGCAGACGCGAACGCGGAGCACTGGACAGTTCTTCTACGCGAACGCGTCCCCAGGGGTGCGAACGCATAGAGTTGGGATGGGCCTGGGGGCTGGGTAGCGTTTGTTTATCGCGAACGCAATCATTAGACCGTGAACGCATTGGCCAGGGGAGTTGAACCTACGCGAACGCGGCCAAGGCCTTGCGAATACGTAGGTCAGGAAAATCAAACCTTCGCGAACGCGGCCATGGGCCCGCGAACACGAAGGGTAATTTTGCCTAGTGATTCTTTAAAGCTTAAAAACAGAATGCATTCGGGATTGAACCCATTTCTTCTCAAACCTATTCTTCCCCACTCCCCCTTAGGCGATTTTGGAGACTTCCATCACCATAGCTTCAAAGGTAAGTGAATACCACTCCAATTTCTTTCATTTTTCCTTCATCAACACTAGAATCTAGGCCTAGAATCATGAAAACAAGTAGATATTAAGGGATTTGGGTAGAGTTAGGGATTATGGGACTTTAGGGAATTCAACCTCAATTTGGGGTCGAATTTAAAAATAAATTATATATCCGGGCTCGTGGGTGAATGGGTGATATGGTTTTGGTCCGAACCTCGTGTTTTGACTAAGCGCGTCCGGGGTCGATTTTTGGGATTTTGGGAAGAAAGCTTGGAAATCTATAATTAGGCGTTGGGCTTGATTTGTTTAGCATATATTGATATTATGAAGTCATTATTGTATAGATTTGATTGAGTTGGAGCCGAATTCGAGAGGGAAAGTGGTTGTTGTGGATTGATTTGGCCGTGGAAGTTGAGGTAAGTGTTTAGTCTAACCTTAGCTTGAGGGAATAGGAGTTGAGTCTTATTTGCTACTTGCTAATTGTCGAGTACGATGTATAGGCATGGTGACGAGTATATACATTGGTGTCTAGCATGACCGTGAGTCCTTATATTGCGAATATTTTGGTTTTTGTTATAACTTCCATGCTTAATTGATGATTTTCATATGTTGTAACGAGTATGTGAAAGGAATTGTGATCTTTAAACTTTGTGGAGCGTTGGATCAAGTTGAAATACCAATTGTGAAGGTATATGGGATAATTAAATCCTTGGGAGCATTGGCTAAAGTGATAATGTGAACTCTGAGAGGAAAGTGGAAGAAAGACAAAGAGTTATTGGTTTATTCCCTTGCGGGGACGTTTTATTGTTTGTTGATTTTTCTCCCTTGCCGGGATATGGAAACTTATTAATGTTGTTCCCTTTCCGGGATTTTATGGTTTAATTCCATTCCCTTGCCGGGATTTCTATCATTATTTGTTTATTTCCTTGCCCCTTATTTGTGAATGTTGTTTGGGTGAGGAATAGTGATAAAGCACGAAGGGTGATGCCGTGCATTGTTTTATATTGTGAGGAAAAAGTGTAAAGCACGAGGGGACATTTCGTGCCATATTTTATATTATTATGCACGAGGGGACATTCCGTGCCATGTTTATATTATTTATGCACGAGGGGACATTCCGTGCCATGTTTATATTATTTTGCACGAGGGGACATTCCGTGCTATGTTATATTGTTTATGCACAAGGGGACATTCCTTGCCTTATTTTATATTTTTATGCACGAGGAGACATGCCGTGCTGCATCTTTTCACTGTTTAATTTGTGTTGTCAATCCCCGTATTATTTTCAGATATTTTAGACTGTTGTTTTCATTTCTGTCATTTCAGTATTTGCTACCTCTTACCCCCAGCATGCTCTTCCCCATAATTGTATTCTTGTTTAGTTTATGCTATACTATTGAACTGCACAGGTACATTTTATTGTCGTGTCCTAGCCTCGTCACTACTTCGCCGAGGTTAAGCTCGACACTTACTCAGTACATGGGGTCGGTTGTGCTGATACTACACTCTGTGCTCTTCTGCACAAATCTAGGTCTTGTACAACACAAGTAGTGCGGGAGCAAGCCTTCCATCCAGCGAGATACCGAGGTAGCCTTGCAGGCGTCCGCAGGACAGTCGTCTCCTCTATCTATTATTTTAGTCTATAATCTCATTGTACTCGAGACAACAGTTGTGTTTTCTTTCAGACGATTGTATTTAGTATTCTTAGTAGTTCATAAGTATTGTGACACCAGTCTTGGGTAGAGGCTTATGTTGAATTTTTCCGCATTCTATTCAGTTTTTCTATAATTTAAGACTTCCGCTTTATTATTAAATTCCATTATTTGCATGCGATTGCTGATATTTGTTAAAAGTGGTAACGTGTTAATGAAAAAGGTAATCAAGGTTTGGCTCGCCTAGCTCCCACTAGTAGGCACCATCACGACTCCCGAGGGTGGGAAATCCGAGTCGTGACAGTGTTCTATTTTAATAAAATTTAAATTATGTTACTTGTCTCAGCAGTTACATAAATATCTGTTATTTTGTTTCATAATGGATTGAGGCTTGAAATGAAGCACACAATAAGAAATAATTTTAGTATTAATTAAAACATTTAGATACAGACTATGAATAGAAACATTAGTGACCTTTCGATACTATACTAAATTTAGAACTAATCTTATAATTAATTTGCTTGAGTGTGTGATCACATGCATAAATTGAAAAAAGTATATAGTGATAGATTAAATTTATAATACTATCTCTAATAACTTACATGTCATCGAAAAGTATCATTGCTGACTTGAACTAGGGTGATAAACCTATGGTGAAAATTACGACATATGAATTTGTAGGATGCGATATGTACTCGAAGAGCAAGATGTTATTGAAAGTATTAATCATGTTATGAGTCACCTAGAGGAGAACAACACCTCCCAACACAGTAGGGATCTAGAAACTTATAATATTTGGACAAAGAAATATTCCACTACACGTGAAATTATTGCAAGTTCAGTTGCTGATGATCTCATCCATGAAGGTGAGCAATATCGTACTGTTCAAGCCATATGGGCACACTTAAAAGAGGCATATGGCGTACAACTGTGATTCTCCTTACACAACTAACAATCAAGTTTGACATGTACAATATATGTCATCATCATAATGTCAAGCAACATCTAGGGTGATGTCAAGTATAATTGCTCAACTCAAAATTGTTGTTCATGTTCACTCTGATGAGTAACAGGTTCAAGTAGTGATTTGGTATTTTCTCAATAATTGGGAACATTTGAATGTTAACTTGACCCGCAATGACAACATCTAAATTTTTGCTAATGTTGCCCGTCATGTGGATCTTGAAGATGAGTGGCTTGGTGTTGCTAAAGCTGTACCTATGCCTTTGTGACAGAATCCAGTGGTACAAAGAATTCAAGCTTCAAGCGGAAGAGAAATTGGAAAAATGAAGGAAAGGGTAAGGAGGTCGGAGAAGGATCCTCCAAGAAAAGAAACAAGTCAAATTCAAACAAAGGAAAATTGTTCTACAAGAAAAAAGAAAAGAGCAAGATGAAATGCTACAATTGCCAAGTTCCAGGGCATTTTGCTCGTGAGTGCATTAAGCCAAAAAAGGTTGCATTTCTAAACACATCTCTAAGTGATATATATGTTTGTAACACTGTTTTACTAACTGAATATTATCATATGTGGATTGTAGACTCAGGGGCCACCGACCATGCGAACTGTGATAGAGAAGCATTTATAAAGTTTTGTCGCGTTTTACCTGCATCAAGGCATTTATATGTGAGAAATAATGCAAATCTTGAAGTCAAAGGGATAGGCACTTTCACAATGGACATACGTGGTGGACGATATTTGATGTTGTATGACGTCCTATAAGTTCTAGAGATTCGACAAAACTTAGTCTCTGTATATGTTCTTATAGATTTAGATTTCAATTTGAACTTTAGTCACAATGGTCTTAGAATTACTCTAGACAAGGTTTTTTTTAATGGTTTTGGACATCATTATGATGATTTTATTATGTTAGATTGTAATCTTTCTACGTATAATTATTATGTTGACCGTTGTATTATGCCATGTTATTATAGTAATAATGGTTTTGATGTTATTATATGGAATGTAAGATTAGGTCATACAGACCAGGACCGAATTAATAGATTAGGAAATGAAGGACAATTAGGTTCTTTCTCTAAAATTAAAATGCCAACTTGTGAAAATTGTCTCGTCAGAATGATTACACGTAAACCGTTTGGAGAGGCTAAGAGAGATGATTTTCCATTGCAATTAATTCATTTTGATATCTGTGGTCCAATTAATGTGAGGGCTAGGTCTTGTGCTTTATATTTCATTACTTTTATTGATGATTTCACGCGCTTTTGTTATATCTATTTGATTTCTCATAAATCTGAAGCACTTGAATGCTTTAAGAAATGTTTGAATGAAGTTGAAAATTAATTAGACAAAAGTATTAAGACCTTAAGAAATGATAGAGGGCGTAAATATCTATCAAAAGAATATAAAGAATTGTGCAACGAAAAGGGCATTACCAAATATTTAAGTATTCCTTACACACCTCAACAAAATGGTGTAGCAGAAAAGAGGAATAAAACATTATTGGATATGATAACGTCCATTATGGCGCAAATAAATTTACCTATCTCCTTTTGGGGAGATGCGTTATCGAGTGTAGCCTACATATCGAACAAAGTACCTTCTAACTTAGTCTCTTTCACTCTTTATGAGCTTTGGACTGGTCATAAATGAAACTTAAATGATTTATGACTTTGGGATTGTGCTGCATATGTAAAGATTATTTTAGCAAGTTTGATAAATTAATTAGGTGCAAAACGTAAGAAATATATCTTTATAAGATATTCAGAACACTCCAAAAGGTATGTGTTCAACGGTGAATTAGAAGATGGAAGTGTTACTGTGATTGAATCAAGAGATGTCACATTTCTGGAATATAATTTTCCAAAGAAGGGCGAGGTAAAGAATGGAGAGTCTCTTTATGAAATGTTGAATTCAGATAGTCATCAAATATCTTCTGACACAGTTGATAATCAAATTGATCAGGATCTTTTTCTTGATCTGAGTAGGAGTGGGAATTCTCAATCCCAAAATCCTTCTAACAAACCTAAATTTCAACTATGAAAGAGTACTAGAAATATACCCAAACTTACTTATAATATTGAAGATTACATTTTCTAGGTATCTCCTACGAAAATGGATGAGCCAAATCCTATGACTGATACTTTATCGAGCCCTGAAAAAGATGAGTGGATGAAAGAAATGAAAGAAGAATTAGAGTCCATGAAAATCAATAAAGTCTGGGATCTAGTTTACTTTCCACCTGGGCATAGAGCCATTGGGAAAAAATGGGTTCTCAAAGTTAAAGGCAAAATGGACGGGTCAACAGAAAAATACAAAGCACGATTGGTGGCAAAGGGCTTTACTCAAGAAGCTGGAATAGATATTGAGGAAATATTTTCACCAGTTGTGAAGTTTACCTCAATTTGCTTTCTTTTGTCTATTGTTGAACATTTGGATTTGGAATTACACCAAATGGACGTCAAGACAACTTTTCTCAATGAAGAACTAAACAAATAAATCTACATGGAACAACTTGTAGGTTTCATCGTTAAAGTCTAAGAAAGTAAGGTCTGTAAATTGGAAAGATATATTTAAGGCCTGAAGCAATCTTCAAGGCAATAGTATTTGAGATTTCACAAGGAGGTGATGTCATATGGTTCACCATGATTAATGAAGACCATTTCATCTCTGTGAAGAAGTCTAGTTGGATGTTTGTAATTCTTTCTCTTTACGTGGATGCTATTTTATTGGCTGAAAATAATTTAGATATTTGAAAAATATCAAGTCATGGCTTTCAAAGTCATTTGATATAAAATATATGGGCGAGTCAGACTATATCCTTGGAGTTAAGATCCAAAGAGACCGTTCCAAAAAGTTATTAAGTCTATCTCAAGAAACTTATATAAGGAAAATTTTGGAGCGTTTTCACATAAATAGTTGCAAATCCATGGATACTCCTATAACGAGAGTGAAACATTAACCCTTGAAATTAATGTATCCCAAGACTGAAAATAAAAATGAAGACATGCCTCGAGTTTCGTATTAAAGTGTTGTCGAGAGCTTGATGTACGCTATGATGTGTACTTGTTCAGACATTTGTTATGCGGTAGGTCTGGTTAGCAGGTATCAATCCAATCCTGGAGTAGATCATTGGAAAGCTGTGAAGAGAATTTTTAGATACATGAAGGGAACTGCAGATTATTCACTATGTTATAATGGAAGTAATTTATACTTGAGAGGATATACAGATGCTAATTGGGCTGGTAATCAGAATGATAGAAAAGCATCATTCGATTATGCTTTCTTATTTAATGGTAGTGCTGTTTTATGGAAAAGTAAGAAACAAACCTATACAACCCTTTCGACGATGGAAGCTGAGTTCGTGGCTTATATGTATGCAGTGCAAGAAGTTATTTGATTGAAGAGATTCTTTAAGCATTTGGATATTACAAAGAATTCTCAAGATCTCATGACTCTATATTGTGATAGTCAAGTGGCTATTGCATACACAAAAAATCCTAAGTAGCACAACGAGACCAAATACATTGATATCAGGTATAACTTTGTGAGAGACATGGTAGCAAGTAGAGATATAAATTTACAGTTCATTTCTACGCGAAGTATGATAGCCGATTATTTTACAAAGGTGATATCTAGAGACCTATTTGAGAAACATGTTATGGCTCTAGGTTTGGGAAGGATATGACTATGTTTATGCATTATAAAATGACTTGATAATAATAATATACTCATCAATATTTGACTCTTGAAGTTATGTTCATATCTAGTATGTGTGTTTTCGCGCCCCCTTTTTTCTCGCAAAATCGGGTTTCAATATTTGACAACTCCTTTTGAGAGAGTATAGAAAAGGAATTGGTTATTAGAGTTGCCACCTAACGGATTAAGGTTCATTAGGACACCTATTGCAAATAACTCAGATTATACCAATTTGCATCACCAGAGATCGGGTAAGGGCTCAAATTACCTTGAGGGGNCTCCCCCGAGAAGGGGGTGTTACTCATATTATCCAGCGGGAACAAACTATCATCTTCTGCTACCCGATTACTATCTTTAAGTTGTTACCTAAAGTGCTCTAGATGATTCTAATTCGTTTCATGTGTGCGCACTACACATCCCTTACCTATGGCCCTGGAGGCATTAGGGCCTCTATTTGGGATGGTTCTAGACTAAACCTAGGTTACTCAAAATTGTAAAATACTAGGAGACAGGCAAAACAATTAAGACTTTTTAAATAAAAGCAGGTATGGGCTCATATTGACCTCCACACATAAACATCAAATACATGCAACTGAGTAGCAGGTTTTATTAATCATGAAGTCCTATAGGCAGGATATTTATCTGAGAAATAGGTGAGTAGTAGTGTGCAAAGTCAGTTTTAATGCGAGTGTGACAACCTACTATTTGCCTACTGATTTTATTCGGTGCTATATCTGGGCATTTCATACGTTAGTGAATAATAATAAATCATAATCCTAAGTCCAGAATTATTGTTCAATACTATAGGCATGTTGTCTAAGTGATGGGTGGTGATAATCATATTCAGAATCATTTAATAGAGACCTATAGGCATGATTTCTATCATTGGACTGATTCTGAATCCTATAGGCATGTTATCGATAATTAAGCAGATTCTCAATCCTATAGGCATGTTATCTATTATTAAACAATATTTAAGCAGGAATTTATACACATTGCCCGAAAATGGTTAAACCATATATTGGTCCTATAGGCATGATATAACACATATTTATTTGAAAAGTTGATGTATCTAAAGGCAGAATTTCTAATAAATCACCATATTCACCCTATAGGCAGGATTTCAATCAAATCATAATTTTAACCCTATAGCAGGATTTCTAATACGTAAGCACAATATAGAACTTGCACGACTAACAAAATGAGCAGAATCATCAGCACAAATGGATCCCTATAGGCAGGATTTCTACCCGGTTTAACAAAAGAAAATAAGAAACCCTCTCGATTTTACTAAATACCCCAGAATTTGTTTATTAAAAAATTATTACAGACCAAGTAAACAAATGAATTACATAATAGTAATGAAATAACTATAGAGAGCCTTTTACAGGCCTAAATACACCTGGGCAGCCCAGGCCATCAAACCATATCAGCTCCAAGGCTCATTTCACAGGTACATAATTGTCAATGGTGAGTGATTCGCCAATAACACACATAAAATCCAGGTTTCTAGTGTGTCAAAGTTCCCAACGGCTTCAAGGACCTAGGGAAATTCTCACACTAGAGAACCAAATACTCAGAAGTTATGAAAAGGAGATTAGGAATCCAAAGCCTATATTGTATCGGATTTCACAAGAGTCTCATATGGACCCCGAGCAGTGCTCACACTGGGGAGGTTGAGAATAGAACCTAAAGGACCTAGGAGTAGGAGTTTTTAAAAAAAAGCGTAATGCAAAAGAAGGCAGTGATAAATTTAAAACAGATTTTGATTTTCAGAAGAAAGCCATCATATTTGAGTTTAAGACACAGAATATGTAGACAGGATTGCACTAAGCAAACAAGCAAGGTTTGCAAAGGTGTTTTGCAAAGCACACAGTTTTTAATAAGTCAAAGTCTGGAAAAGTATAGTTAAGCTAAGTATACATGTTGGCATTTAGGGCATCCTTGTTTAATCACAGAAACATTTAGACAATGTATTAAGGCAAACAGTCAGATAATCACATGAAGCCAAAGGGATGCAAGACACATTAAAAAGCAGGTTGTCAGAGCACATGAATGACAGGGAAATGTTAAATAACAATACAAATCTGTAAAGTTTCAGGATTGATTAACTAATTAACATACTAGTAATATCCTAAAGATGCTAAGTTCAGGACAAATTCAGAACTAACAAAACAACCTACATGAAACAATTTAAAGAACATTAAATTAACCTATAAGAGGATTCATATTATTAAAAAATAACCAATCTCATAGCTAACAATATCAATTATAGGACTAAATGAACTCAGAGAAACATAAAAGTGGTAGAATCATGCTCAGGATACTTTAAACATGCTGGCTCGAATACACATGTTATGGAAAAATAGAAGATAAAATGGCAAGGGATAGACATTCACCAGTTAGGCAGGAAAGCAAGAAAATACACCACAATAAGGTAAGGGAATCGTTGATTGATTCAATTTTTGGGTTGGAATTGGAGGGGTAATGGGTGACGGTGATTGGGTTTACAGAGGAAATAAGAAGTTTCGAGAGAGTTCAAGGACGGCGGGGATGAGATAATGGTCTCTAGGGTTTGGGGATAAGTAGGTTAATTAGAAGGAGGGAGTGATATGAGCCGTGTGATTTAAAAGGGGTTCCGGACTGGGTTAGGGGTTTATGGATTGGGCTTATGTGTTTGGCCAAGGATTTGGGTAGGTGTTTTAGGTAAATGGGCTAAGGCGCTGGTAGTTCAGGTCCGAAATTGGTGAATTTAGGGACTATTAGTTAAATACCCAATTTAATTAATAAAATAATTTGTAAAAAGTGATAAATAAAATAGTGAAAATGTTACTTGTGCATAAAAATTATTAACAGCAATTACTTATTACTATAAAATCATAAAAAGTTATTTTTTGCATAAATAAAGTGATCATAAGTATATAAGGACTATTATTGCAAAATATACCATTTTAGCCTAAAGATGCAAATATAATTATAATAAATACATCAAAAATATTTAAAACTTAATATGGATATAAATAATGAGGTTAAATTATAAAATCATCATAAACATTATTTGTGATGCAATTAATAATTATTTATATAATAAAAATATGGGAAGAAGTTGATTTAAAAATCTTTAAAAATTATGGAAAAATTAGGAAAAATGATTGATGATGCTCATAAACTATTTTGAAAGTATATATGTATATTTGAAATATATGAGGGAAAATTTGGGTATCAACAACTGCCCCTCTTTACCCGGGAAGGATGAAAGAGTTGTCGGGTAATGAAATGATGACCGATTTTGACCGAATAGGATAATTTGAAAGATATATGCCGCACTCTGGCTTCTGAGTTGTCTACATATCCCTGGTTTTATAGGAATCAAGTCGTGTGTAGTTCTTGATCCAACAGTGGAATAAACAGATGGGGTTATTGTAAGAACAGATAAAATATTCTGAACATGAACAATATTGAGATTGTAAATGGATGTATTTGGATATGGTTAGGGATACTTGAATAGGTGTCAAATGAGAATGGGTAACGGACGATAATCAATTACGTTTGAAATAATTTGAAGAATATGAACGTTGGATGAAAAACAGAGCGAAGATTGCTCCTGTTAGGAGAACGGTTGCTCCTGAAACTTCCTGCAAACTAAAAAAATACAATTGCATACAAGTATGTATAGATCATTGTGTAAACTTAGACATGATGCAAATTCCCTTTGGACCATGAAGTCTATCTTTGGAAGAGGAGGATGACGTCCTTAGACCATGATGTTCCGGGCCATGAATTCTACGGTAAGGGATTCGCAGGCCATGAATTGATGTTCTCGAGCCATAAAGATGGTGCCTCCGAACCATAATTCCTTTGAATACTGGTGTGCAAGATTGAGCGATCCTCAAGTCATGGCATTGTGTCTTTTGGCTATGAGGATGATGCCTTCAGACTATGACAACTTTGGACAAATTTGCTACTTATCAGCCTATGAGGTGCAGAGACATGATGCTAGAGGTAAAACAAGACAGAGCTTAGTCTTGTGTAGAATTGGGAGTAGAGCTTAGCCCCGAGAGAAGAGTAATGAAAGGTTTGGAATAGAGAAACATTTATGGTTATGAAAGGAGAAATAATGCTTAGTCCCCTGCAGTGGGAAGGCAATGCTTAGCCTTATGCAATTGCGGAGGCAGGGCTTAGCCTCATGCAAGATGGAGACAATTCTTAGTCTCACGCAGTGGGAAGGCAATGCTTAGCCTTATGCAATTGCGGAGGCAGGGCTTAGCCTCATGCAAGATGGAGACAATTCTTAGTCTCACGCAGTGGGAAGGCAATGCTTAGCCTTATGCAATTGCGGAGGCATGGCTTAGCCTCATGCAAAAATTGAGACAAGGCTTAGTCTCATGCAAAGAGAAGGCAATGCTTAGTCTTATGCAAATCGAGAGGCCGGGCTTAGCCTCATACAAAGAGAAGGCGATGCTTAGCCTTATGCAGATAGGGAGGTAGGGCTTAGCCTCATGCAAGAATTGAGACAGGGCTTAGTCTCATGCAAAGAGAAGGAAATGCTTAGCTTTATGCAAATAGGAAGGCAGGGCTTAGCCTCATGCAAAGAGAAGGCAATACTAAGCCTTATGCAAATAGGGAGGCACGGCTTAGCCTCATGAAAGAATTGAGACATGGCTTAGTCTCATGCAAAGAGAAGGCAATGCTTAGCGTTATGCAAATAGGGAGGAATCCTCATGCAAGATTTGAGACAGGTCTTAGTTTCATGAAAAGAGAAGGCAATGCTTAGCCTTATGCAAATATAGAGGCAGATCTTAGCCTCATGCAAGAATTGAGACAAGGTTTATCATGCAAAGATAAGGCAATGCATCCTTATGTAAATGGGAGGCAAGGTTTAGCCTCATGCAAATGTAAGAATAAGAGGGAAGTATTCTTAGCTGGCAATGTGTTTTATGCATAGTAATTCTTTTGTCATGACGATGCTTATGGTGATGACCTATTCTTGCATCCAAAGAAAATTTGTGAGTTTTGCGGGGGAGGTTGGTTTGTGCCTTCGTCTGCTGGCTCTACTCCACTATGCCCGAGGGTCCTGTTCAAGTTACCATGGGTAGCATTTCGCTAAAAAGTAAAGTTTCTTTTCAAAAGTATGCATGCATAGTTTTTAAAGACGTAGTAATATGCAAATTAGAAATCATTTAGATGAACCAGCAACTGTGACATTATTAGAGACATCAAGACTTTTTTTTCCATAGAATTTTGAGGGTCCTCCTCAAAATTCTGCCCCAGTTATCTAAATGACCTTTTGGCTATTTCGTATGTTGTTGGTTAAACTTGCTTCGGAATTTTGAGGGTCCTCCTCAAAATTCTGCCCCAGTTTCTGATTGTGGGGAAAATGGAAATTTTATTGAATTGTGAACGAACCCACAGGGCTGCCTTCTGAGTTACATAGATGATATCGAATTCACTCAGCAATATTTTCCACTTGGCCAGCTTCCCGGTAGGCATAGGTTTCTGAAAGATGTACTTCAAGGGATCCATCCTTGATATGAGGTATGTGGTATAGGCATAGAAGTAGTGCCTCAGTTTTTGAGCTATCTATGTCAGAGCACAGCAAGCGCGTTCTAGTAGAGAGTACCGTGCTTCATAAGGTGTGAACTTCTTACTCAAGTAATATATGGCTTGCTCCTTTCTTCCCGTCTCGTCATGCTTTCCAAAAACACAACCGAAAGTCCCATCTAAACTACAAGGTAGAGTAGTAGTGGTCTACCAGGTTCTGGTAGGACTAAGATTGGTGGTGTGGAAAAGTATTTCTTGATTTTGTCAAAAGCCTTCTGACAATCCTCGGTCCAACTGGTTGCGGCTTCCTTCTTCAGCATTTTGAAAATCGGTTCACATATCACTGTGGACTGTGCTATGAAGCGGCTGATGTAATTGAGGCATCCCAAGAAACTCATCACGTCCTTTTTGTTCTTTGGTGGTGGTAGTTCTTGGATATCTTTAACCTTTGAATGGTCTAACTCGATTCCTCGGCGCTAATGATGAATCCCAACAATTTTTCGGCAGGAACCCCGGATGCACATTTTGCGGGATTCAGCTTTAGATTGTACTTCCGCAACCGGTCAAAGAACTTTCTCAAGTGTTCTATGTGATTTGTGGCTTTCTCGGATTTGATGATGATGTCGTCAACATATACCTCTATTCCTTATGTATCATATCATGGAAGATGGTCGTCATGGCCCTCATGTATGTGGCCCCAGCATTCTTCAGACTGAATGGAATTATTTTGTAGCAATACACCCCCCATGGTGTAATGAAGGCTGTCTTTTCTGTGTCTTCTTCGTCTATCCAGATTTGATGATAACCCACGAAGAAATACACAAAGGACTGGAGCTCATGATTGGCATAGTTATCAATTAGTATGTGTATGTTTGGCAGCGGGAAATCGTCCTTGGGACTTGCTCTATTTATATCCTGATAATCAACACACACCCTGACTTTCTCATCTTTCTTTGGAACTGGTACAATGTTGGCTGACCACGTTGGGTACTCAACTACCCTGAGGACTTTGGCTTTGATCTGCTTAGTGACTTCCTCTTTGATTTTTAGGCTCATGTCTGGTTTGAACTTCCTGAGTTTCTGCTTCACTGGCGGACACATTGGATTGGTAGGTAGCTTGTGAGCCACTATGGATGTGCTCAACCCTGTCATATCATCGTATGACCATGCAAAAATATCCTCATATTCTTTCAGGAAACAAGTGTATTCTTTCTTCTTTGACGGTGGCAAGTGGATGCTCATGCGAGTTTCTTTGATGATTTCGGAATCTCCCAAATTGACTATCTTCGTTTCGTCCAGGTTGGACTTGGGCTTATTTTCAAAATTCTCAACTTCTCTGATAATTTCCTCAGGTATCACTTCTTCTTATTCTATCTCTTCCGAGTCACTGTCCCTATGTTGCGTTGTCTCATTACTGACACTTTGGTTCATCGAGATAAGAAATAGTAATGCCATAGAGAGAAAGATATGAAAAAATGTAATAAAACATCAAGCCATTGGTAAATATTATAATTTCAAAAAAGTGATTTTCAATAACTCAAGTAATGTTTTTAGAAATGTAATACTGAAAGATATTTTTAAAACAAAATGCTCAAGAAGACTTGTTTTCAAAAATAAATGATGCTAGCAGCCATGCGACCCCGGGACTCGTCGGGCCCTTGATGGTGTAGCGGTCCAGTTCTTGAGAAATGTTCCCTTTTCCACCGTCTGAATGGTAAGTCCTTCTTCCTCCTCCTACTCAACTATTACACTGCAATCCATCTTCATCTTCTAAGAACAGATTCCTTAACCCAGTCAAAGCTTTTTCCTCTTCGGATCCCCATATTGTATCTGCCTAATGAAAGGTCTGATTCAGATGCGGCACTGGCTGCTCAAGAGGGTAATATAGAACACGCTATGGTGGCGACCAATTCTGATACTCGTGCCAGGTATACTGATATCCAAGTCCAAAAGTTGTGTCGTGATGTTTTAGCTGTATTGGTTTGGCGATACCATAGAGATTCTTACCGAGCCCCTTACCAGGTTCATAACCTGCCCATGCCAGTATGCTCTCTATTTTTCTACTCCACCATTTATCCTTCTCGATCGCATTAACACGCTCAATGCGATGGTAAGTCTCTCCACCCAACTTCCTTATATTCTCCACAACCTGAACAATTTGATTGGTATAAATAGGATTACTCCCATCTCCATGGATAATCACTTCCTGATGGTTCCATTCAAACTTCACAGCCTGGTGCAAAGGGGATGCAACAGCCCCAGCGGCGTGTATCCAAGGTTGTCTCAACAACAGATTGTATGTTGCAGATATGTCTAGCACCTGAAATTTGACATCGAACCAAGTGGGACCCATATGCAAACATAAATTGGTTTCTCCAATTGTGGTTCTTTGTGACCCATCGAACGCCTTCACGTTCATAGTCCCGGCTCGTGTTTCATGCAAACCTTTTCCCAACCTCTTCAGACTTGTCAGCGGACAGATGTTGAGGCTGGACCCTCCATCTATCAAAACCCTGGTAATGAACTTATCCTCGCATTGCACTGTGATGTGCAATGTACTGTTGTGACTCAATCCTTCAGGTGGAAACTCGTCTTCGTGAAATGTAATCTTATGGCTCTCCAGCACTTGCCCCACCATGTTGGCTATTTCTGCACTGGTGATACTGTTGGGTACGTAAGCTTCATTCATCACTTTCATCAGAGGATTCCTATGCGCCTCAGAATTTTGTAGCAGCGAAAAGACATATATTTGGGCGGGAGTTTTGTTTAGATGATGAATAACAAAGTATTCTCTTGCCTGTACTTTCCTCTAGAGATCAACTGGACCAGTTTCAACGATGGGTTGTTCGGCAGCCGCTTCCTTACTTGTCCCTCACAAATTTTTAGGTGTGTAGATTCTTCCAGTTTTGGTCATCCCTTGTGCAGCACCGGACTCTTTCATTTTTGCTTTCCCTTTTCTCCTAGCTTCGGCAACATAATCCCGAGGTACATTGTTGGATTTGAAGGGTGGTGTGGACGCCACCGTCACAGTGAAGGGTGTGGTTACTTCTACTTAAAATGGAGTAGGTGTAGTTGCAGGTGCTGTCACTTCGATTTCAAACGGAGCTGATGTGGCTACCTCAACTTCGACTGGTGGCTGTATCTGTACTAAAATAGGAGTGAGTCTGACTACAGGTTTCTTAGGGTCGTCACCTTCCCGAATAAGCCCAATTGACCCTTCAGGGTCCCATTCGTCATCAGTTTCTCACATTTACTCCTTCACCCCTATGGTCTGGGAGGGGATTATTGCGGACATTAGGTGTGGCTTCCTTCGCCTGTATGACTTTGGTATCAATCAACGTTTGAATCTTGTCTTTCAGAGTGAGGTATTTATCAATAGTATGTCCCTTCATGCCGGAATGGTATGCACATGTCTTGTTTGGGTTGACCCATTGGGAGGTGTTTTCCATGGCCACAATGGGAATAGGGGTGAAATATCCGGCAACCTTTAATATTTCATATAGTTGGTTGATGGGTTCAGAAATAGGGGTGTATTGTCAGGGTGGTTTGCGATCAAAATTGGGTCTGGGTTTTTGATAATTTGGACGAGCTGGAGGTGAATGATAATAGACTGGGTGGGTGTTATAAGTGGGGTAAGCGGTAGCGGTTTGAGGATACCTGGGAGGTGAAGGTTGGTATGTGGGTGGAGGTGTTTGGTATGTGATTGGAGACTTTGGACCTTGGTCTACCATCACTGCCCCTATCTCTTTCTTCTTTTATATGCCTACTGATTGTAATGCTTTGTTTGTGGCCTACAATGCCTCAAAGTTTGTCACCATTCCTCTCTTAATCCCTTCTTCGATCCTTTCCCTCAGTTTGATGATGTCGGAGAACTTGTGATTCTCGATGACCATTAACCTCTCATATTATTGTGGATTCTGGGCCCTGACAAAGAATTTGTTCATATGCTCTTTTTCTAAGAATTTGTCCATAAGCTCTTCTTCAAAGGATTAAGGTGCGTTAGGGCACCTATTGCAAATAACTCAGATTATACTAGTTTGCGTCACCGGAGATCGGGTAAAGGCTCAAATTGCCTTGAGGGGAAGGTGTTAGGCACCCCTGGAGGTCCACAACGGCGGGTCTCGGCCGAACTTAAATTATGCGAATTAGTCTAGGAAAGCGAAGAAAACTATTTAATAAGGGTGGGGGAGGGGTGGGGGTCCTAAATTTCCTAGCCTATAGGATCACCCCGTGCAACATAAATTATACTTCGTAACTCCTCCAAGACGGAGGTGTTACTCCTATTATCCAGTGGGCACAAACTATCATCTCATGCTACCCGATTACTATATTTAAGTTGTTACCTAAAGTGTTCTAGTTGATTCTAATTCGTTTCCTGTGTGTGTGCACTAACCGTCCCTCACCTATGGCCTGGTGGCAATAGGGCCTCTATTTGGGATGGTCCTAGACTAAACCTAGGTTGCTCAAAATTGTAAAATACTAGGCGACACGCAAAACAATTAAGACTTTTCAAATAAAAGTAGATATCGCCTCATATTGATCTCCGCACATAAACAGAAAATGCACGCAACTTAGTAGCAGGTTTTATTAATCATGAAGTCCTATAGGCAGGATATCTATATGAGAAACAGGCGAGCAATAGTGTGAAAAGTCAGTTTTGATGCGAGTGTGAGGACCTACTATTTGCCTACTGATTTTATTCGATGCTATATCTAGGCATTTCATGCATTAGTGAATAATAGTAAACTATAATCCTAAGTCCAGAATTAGTGTTCAATCATTTAATAGAGTCCTATAGGCATGATTTCTATGAGTGAACCGATTTTAATCCTATAGGCATGATTTCTATCATTGGACTGATTCTTAATCTTATAGGCATGTTATCTATTATTAAGTAGATTCTCAATCCTATAGGCATGTTATCTATTATTAAAAATTATTTAAGCAGGAATTTATACACATTGCTCGAAAATAGTTGAACCAGATATTGGTCATATAGGCATGATTGCTAACACATATTTATTTGACAAGTTGATGTACCTAAAGGCAAGGTTTCGAACAAATCATCATATTCATCCTATACACAATATTTCTAACAAGTCATAATTTTAACCCTATAGGAAGGATTTCTAATATGTAAGAACAATATAGAAATTGCACGATAAACAAAATGAGCAGAATCATCAGCACAAATCGAACCCTATAGGCAGGATTTCTACCCGGTTTAACAAAAGAAAATAAGAAACCCTACCGATTTTACTAAATACCCCAGAATTTGTTTATTACAAAATTATTACAGATCTGGTAAATAAATGAATTGAATAATAGTAATGAAATAACTATAGAGAGCCTTTTACAGGCCAAAATACACCTGGGCAGCCCAGGCCTTCAAACCATATCAGCTCCAAGGCTCATTTCACAGGTACATAACAGTTAATGGTGAGTGATTCACCCACAACACACATTAAACCCAAGTTGTTAGTGTGACAAAGTTTCCAAGGGCTTCAAGGACCGGGAAATGCTCACACTAGAGAACCAAATACTCAGAAGTTATTCAAAGGAGATTAGGAACCCAACCCCCATATTGCATTGGATTTCACAAGCGTCTCATATGGACCCCGAGCAGTGCTCACATTGGGGAGGTTGAGGATAGAAGCTAAAGGACCTAGGAGTAGGAGTTTAAAAAAAAGAGGAATGTAAAAGGAGGCAGGGATAGATTTAAAATAGATTTTGATTTTCAGAAGAAAGCCATCATAATAGAGTTTAAGACACAGAATATGTAGACAGGATTGCACTAAGCAAACAAGCAAGGTTTGCAAAGTTGTTTATTCAAAGCACACATTTAATAAGTCAAAGTTTGGAAAAGTCTAGTTAAGCTAAGTGTACATGCTGGCATTTAGGGAATCCTTGCTTAATCACAGAAACGTTTAGACAATGTATTAAGGCAAACAGTCAGATAATCACATGAACCCAAAGGGATGCAAGACACATTAGAAAGCAAGTTGTCAGAGCACATGAATGACAGGGAAAGGTTAAATAATAATAAAAATCTGTAAAGTTTCAGGATTGATTAACTAATTAACATACTAGTAGTATCCTAATGATGCTAAGTTCATAGCATGTTTAGAACTAGCAAAACAACCTACATGAAACAAGTTAAAGGACATTAAGTTAACCTGTAAGAGGATTCATATTATTCAAAAATAACCAATCTCAGAGCTAACAGTACCAAATATAGGACTAAATGAACTCATAGAAACATAAAAGTGGTAGAATCATGCTTAGAATACTTTAAACATGCTGGATCGAATACACAGGTTATGGAAACATAGAAGATAAAATGACAAGGGATAGTCACTCACCAGTTAGCCAGGAAAGCCAGAAAATATACCACAATAGTCAAGTCCAGAATTAATTAGCCTTGGCTTTTAGCCGGCCAAGACCAGAAGCAAACGAGCAAAGATAATCAGAATTAAACCCTTAGTTTTCAGTGAGAGTATTGATAGTTCCAGTCTGTCTAAAGGGGAAATGAGAAGGGGTTTAAATAGTGTGGGAACTAAACACATAAACATGGAAATTAATTAATTCAAACGATCAGTAAAGAAGAAAAATTTTGAAACCCTAGTTTTTTTAGGTAAACCCCCACAAAATCGGCAGAAAATAAAGACAATCAGCTACATATTGCATGTGATGAACATAGACAGGAAATTATTCAAAAGAAACACATAATCGAACCAAATATGGTCCAAATGAAAAGGGTATGAAACCCTAATTTAGGGTAAGTAAAAAAATTGACAAAAATAGGCAGATCATGCATAATAGGACGAATATAGACGGGCTAATACTTAAAATTAAAGCTTGAACCAGTTCTGGTTCGAACCAAAAGAGGATCTGAAAACCCTCACCTTGGGGTTAAGTATGAATCAGCGAGAGATACGGAAAATAATCGTACTTACAAAGAGAAAGTGATGAACACAGACGGAATAACAAGAAGTTAAGGATTTGAACCAATTTTGGTTCGATTCTTACAAGATATGATTGCCATATTAGGCAAGCAATTATGTAACACCATAAGCGGGTAACCAGTAGAGAGGAAGGGTCAATAAGGTAAGGGAATCATTGATTGATTCCATTTTTGGGTTGGAATTAGAGGGGTAATGGGTGACGGTGCTAGGGTTTACAGAGGAGAGGAGGAGGTTCGAGAGAGTTCAAGGACCGCGGGGCTAGGATAATGGTCTATAGGGTTTAGGGATAGATAGGTTAATTAGAAGGAGGGAGCGATCAACGGCTGATCTCTAAGATAAACGGGTGTGATTTAAAAGGGGTTGGGTCAGTTCTGGATTGAGTTAGGGGGTTATGGATTGGGATTAAGTGTTGGGGCAAGGATTTGGGTAGGTGTTTTAGGTAAATGGGCTAAGTGGCTGTTAGTTCAGGTCCGAAATTGGTGAATTTAGGGACTATTAGTTAAATATCCAATTTAATTAATAAAATAATTTGTAAAAAATGATAAATAAAATTATGAAAATATTATTTGTGCATAAAAATGATTAATAACAATTACTTATTACTATAAAAGCATAAATAAAGTGATCACAATTATATAAGGGCTATTATAGCAAAGATATTTAAAGCTTAATATGGATATAAATGATGAGGTTAGATGATAAAATCATCATAAAAATTATTTGTGATGCAATTAATAATATTTATATAATAAAAATATGGGAATAAGTTGATTTAAAAATCTTTAAAAATTAGGAAAAATTATTGATGATGCTCATGCACTATTTTAAAATTATATATGTATATTTGAAATATATGAGGGAAAAATTGGGTATCAATACATGTGATGATATTTTGTTGATAAAGTGTGGCATACAAGTCACAAGATTGACTCTCTCACATGAGCAATCACCTATTACGTTGAGAATCATAAAGATATGAGACCTTATAGAACCTTGAATAGTGCGAGGTCATATTTCACTTGTAAAAGTTGATCTTGATAAGTTGTCAGGCTAACTATGAATTTTAACGTTCATTTATGACTTGTTTTGTATGACAGGTGCGAGTTTCTTCAAGTTTGATTTGAGGATTATTGAAGTCAGAAACTCGAGTTAGATATTTGAAGGTTTCTAGAGCAATATTAGTACTGTCACGCCCCGAAATCCCAGCATCGGGCCGTGATGGCGTTTAACGTTGAACCCGCTAGACAAGCCAACATATATAGCTAAAGTAGCATATAATCTCAATTTTATAGAATAAGATAGAACAATTCGGAATTTAATCAGCGGAATAAATACAGTCCCGAGCTAAGTAAGGATAATCATAATACAACGATGCAAAATTTCCCAAAACCTGGAGTCACAAACTCACGAATTGTCTAAGAGTGCCAAATACAAGTCTGAAAGGAAATACATGTCTACCTTTGAAGCTAAAGGAAAAACAAGATAGAACGGAAGACAAAGGGATGGAAGAGATGCCAAGGCCCACGAACACCAGCGGGTATACCTTGAAGCCTCTATAATGAGCTGGAAGACACTCCCACTAATGATGTCCTTCGGGTCCGGCTGCGTAATCTGCACAACATAAAGAAGTGCAGGTGTAGCATCAGTACAACCGACCCCATGTACTGAGTAAGTGCCCAGCCTAACCTCAGCGAAGCAGTGACGAGGCTAGAACTAGACTACCAAATAAACCTGTGCAGTTCAAATAAATAAATATACATATGTGCAACGGATAAGAAATATAGGGGGAAAACAACGAATAAAGGAAGGGGAACATGCTGTGGGGAGATAACAGTTTCATATAAGAAATCTCAATAAGGAAAAGAACAACAAAGCCAGCATGTCAATAAGGACAAGAAATCACAAACTTGCACGGCATCACCCTTCGTGATTTTACTCTCGTCCGCACTATGCAATGTATAATGTAATCAATGTAAATCATGGCACGACATCACCCTTCGTGTTTTTACTCTCTTTTCTCACTATGCAATGTATAATGAAATCAATGTAAATCATGGCACGACATCACCCTTCGTGGTTTTACTCTCTTCCCTCACTGTATAATCAATGAATATGGTACATAATGGTACATCGTATGGCACGACATCACCTTTCATGCTTTACACTCTTTCCTCACAATATCAAACAATGCACGACATCACCCTTCGAGCTTTAATACTCTTCCTCACCCAAACAACAATCACAAACAAGGGCAAGGAAGTAAACATAATAGAAATAGAAATCCCGGCAAGGGAACAACAAATGAAATCTCAACATCCCAGAAATAGAGACAATATCAAACAATGCACGGCATCACCCTTCGTTCTTTACTCTCATTCTCACCAAGACAAGTGCACGACATCACCCTTCGTGCTTTACTCTCATTCTCACTAAGACAAGTGCATGGCATCACCCTTCGTGCTTTAACACTCTTCCTAACCCAAACAACAATCACAACCAAGGGCAAGGAAGTAAACATAATAGATATAGGAATCCCGGCATGGGAACAATAATTAAATAATTAAATCCCGACAAGGGTAACAACAATTAAACAATTAAATCCCGACAAGGGAACATCAACGACACAATTAAATCCCGGCAAGAGTATATTTCAATAACTCTTTCTCTTTCCTTCACTTTCATTTCTGTGATTTATTCTATCACTTGAGCCAATGCTCCAAAGGATGTAATATCTCATATTTCTTCATTATTCGTTTCATAATTTTAGCCAATGCTCCAAGGACGTAATATCTCATATTTCTTCATTATTCGTTACGGTTTGAGCCAATGCTCCGACATAGTTTACAGAATACGATTCCCTTCACATATTCTTCACAACATATAAAAATCATCAATTAAGCATGGAAATTACCACAAAATCAGAATATTCACAATATAAGGACTCATGGTCATGCTAGACACCAATGTATAGATACTCGTCACCATGCCTATACATCGTATTTGACAATTAGCAAGTAGCAAATTACACTCAACTCCAATTTCCTCAAGCTAAGGTTAGACCGAACACTTACCTCAGGTCCAAAGTATAGCAATCAACCCTATAACACCGCCTTTCATTCAGAATTCGACTCCGGAATGGTATTATCTAGGCATAATCAAATCAGTTATATCAATAAGGATTCAAAGATTAAATTACATGGCCTAATTATCCATTTCCTAGCATTCTTTCAAATTTATCAAAATTCGATTCCGGGCATATCCCCAAGTCCCATATTTTCCTACGGACCCTCCGGGACCGTCAAATCATGGGTCTAGGTCCGTTTACCCAAAATATTGACCGAAGTCAAATTTATTCATTTTAATACCAAATCTTAGCATTTTTCACAGAATCTCATATTTTAGCTGCCCGGCTATGCGCCTGGACTGCACACGTAAATCAAGGCCAATACAATTGAGGTTTTCAAGGCCTCAGAAGTACGAGATGGGTAATAACATAGGTGATGACCCTTTGTGTTGTCACATTCTGCACCTCTAAAACAACCGTTCGTCCTCGAACGGACAGAAGAAGGAAGTACCTGAGTCGGGAAATAAATGAGGGTAACGGCTCCGCATATCGGACTCGGACTCCCAGGTTGATGCCTCAGGAGGCTGACCTCTCCACTGAACACAAACAGAAGGGAAAATCTTGGATCTCAATTGACGAATCTGTCGGTCTAGAATGGCTACCGACTCCTCCTCATAAGATAAGTCCTTGTCCAACCCGACAATGCTGAAATCTAACACGTGGGCTGGATCGCCGTGATACTTCGAAGCATGGACACATGAATAACTGGATGCACTGCTGATAAGCTAGGCGGCAATGCAGGTCTATAAGCCACCTCTCCCACTCGATCAAGAATCTCAAACGGACCGATGAATCTAGGGCTAAGCTTTCCCTTCTTCCCGAATCTCATCACACCCTTCATAGGCGACACTCGGAGCAATACTTGCTCACCCACCATGAAAGCCACATCTCGAACCTTACGATCTGCATAACTCTTTTGCCTGGACTGAGCTGTACAAAGCCTATCCTGAATGATCCTAACTTTGTCCAAGGCCTCGTAAACCAAATCTGTACCCAACAACCGAGCCTCTCCCGGCTCAATCCATCCACCCGGAGATCGACACCGCCTACCATATAAAGCCTCATAAGGAGCCATATGGATACTCGACTGGTAGATGTAGTTGTAGGCAAACTCTGCTAAAGGTAAGAACTGATCCCATGATCCTCCAAAGTCAATAACACAAGCTCGGAGCATATCCTCCAATATCTGAATAGTCCGCTCGGACTGCCCATCCATCTGAGTATGAAGTGATTTGCTCAACTCCACCTGGGTACTTAACTCTAGCTGAACTACTCCCCAGAAGAGGTAAACTGCATGCCCCGGTCCGAAATGATAGATACCGGCACACTATAAAGGCGAACAATCTCCCGAATATAGATCTCAGCTAACCTCTCAGATGAATAGGAGACTGCCACATGAATGAAATGCAAGTCAGCCTATCAACAATGACCCAAACTGCATCGAACTTCTTCCGGGTCAACAGGAGTCCAGTAACGAAGTCCATATTGATTCTCTCCACTTCAACTCGGGAATCTCAATCCTCTGAAATAAACCACCAAGACTCTGATGCTCATACTTAACCTGTTGACAATTCAAACACTGTGCCACATATTCCACAATATCCTTCTTCATTCTACGCCACCGGTAATGCTTCTGCAAATCCTAATACATCTTCGCGGTGCCCGGATGAATAGAGTATCGGGAACTATGGGCCTCCTCTAAAATCAACTCTCGAATCCCATCCACATTGGGCACACAAAATCTCCCCTGTAATCTCAAAACACCATCATCATCTAAGGTCACCTGCTTGGCACCTCCGCGCTGCACCGTGTACCTAAGGACACACAAATGGGAATCATCAAACTGCCGATCACGGTTATGCTCGAATAATGAAGAACGAGCGACCGTACAATCCAACACTTGACTAGGCTCAGGAATATCCAACCTCACAAATCGATTGGCCAAAGCCTGAACATCCAAAGCAAGAGACCTCTGACTGACCGGAATAAAAGCAAGACTGCCCATACTAGCTGACTTCCTACTCAAAGCATCGGACACCACATTGGCCTTCCCCGGGTGATATAAGATAGTAATATCATAATCCTTCAACAACTCGAATCATCTTCTCTGCCTCAAATTCAACTCCTTTTGCTTGAACTAGTACTAAATGCTCTTATGATCAGTGAACATCTCACACACCACGCCATACAGGTAGTGCCTCCAAATCTTCAATGCGTGGACGATGGATGCCAACTCCAAATCATGCACTGGATAGTTCTTCTCATGAATTTTCAACTGCCTCGAAGCATAAGAAATGACCTTTCCATCTTGCATCAATACTGCACCAAGCCCAATACGGGAAGCATCGCAATAGACTGTATAAGGCCCTGAACCTGTGGGCAAAACAATTACCGGTGCCGTAGTCAGAGCTGTCTTGAGCCTCTGAAAGCTCACCTCACACTCGTCCGACCATCTGAACTGGGCACACTTCTGGGTCAACTTGGTCATTGGGGCTGCAATGGATGAGAACCCCTCCAAAAACCGACGATAATAGCCTGCTAATCCAAAGAAACTCCGAACCTTTGTAGTTGATGCTGGTCTAGGCCAGTTCTTGATTGCCTCAATTTTCTTCGAGTCAACCTGAATACCCTCTACTGATACAACATGACCCAGAAAAGCAACTGAACTCAACCAGAACTCACACTTCAAAAACTTTGTATAAAGCTGACTATCCTTCAGAGTTTGAAGAACCACTCTGAGATGCTGCTCGTGCTCCTCCTTACTGCGGGAGTATATCAATTTATCATCAATGAAGACTATCACGAACGAGTCCAAATAAGGCCTGAACACTCGATTCATCAAGTCCATAAAAGGTGTTGGGGAATTTGTCAACCCAAACGACATGACTAAGAACTCGTAGTGCCCGTACCGAGTGCCGAAAGCTGTCTTAGGGAAATCGGATGCCCTAATCCTCAACTAATGGTAGCCAGATCTCAAGTCTATCTTTGAAAAGACCTTGGCACCCTGAAGCTGATCGAACAAATCATCAATCCTCGGCAATGGATACCTATTCTTGATTTTAACCTTATTCAATTGCCGGTAATCAATGCACATCCTCATCGAACCATCCTTTTTCTTCACAAACAACACTGGAGCACCCGAAGGGGAAACACTAGGTCTAATGAAACCCTTCCCAAGCAAATCCTGCAACTGTTCCTTCAACTATTTCAACTCTGGTGGGGCCATGTGATACGGCGAAATAGAAATGGGCTGGGTGCCCGGAGCCAAATCAATGCAGAAATCAATGTCCCTGTTGGGTGGCATCCCCGGCAGGTCTGAAGGGAAAACTTCAGGAAACTCACGAACCACGGGCACCGAATCAATAGAGGGAACTTCAACACCTGAATTGCGCTCATAAGCCAAATAAGACAAACACCCCTTCTCGACCATGCGCCGAGCCTTCACGTACGAAATAAAACCGCGGGTAGAATGACCAGGAGTTCCTTTCCACGCCAAATGGGAAAAATCTGGCAAGGCTAAGGTCACTGTATTGGCATGACAATCCAAGATGGCATGATATGGGGACAACCAGTCCATCCCCAATATAATATCAAAGTCGACCATACCCAAAAGCAACAAATCAACAAGGGTCTCAAGACCCCCAATCACCACAACACAAGAACGATGGACACGACCGACCACGATAGAATCACCCACTGGTGTAGATACATAAACATGAATACTCAGTGGATCACTAGGCATGAACAGTATGGTGCGAAATAATAGGACACATACAAATATGTAGACCCTAGGTCAAACAGCACTGAAGCATCTCTATCATAAACCCGAATAGTACCTGTAATAATTGCATCTGAAGACTCAGCCTCTAGCCTAGCTGGAAGAGCATAACATCGAGGCTGGGCCCTACCACCCTGAACCAAATCTCTGGGACGGCCGGCTGCTGGCTGGCCTCCACCTCTGGCGGCCTGAGCTCCACCTCTATGACCTCTACCTCCACCTCTAGCACTTATACCCCCACCTCTAGCTGGCTGGGCAGGCTGTGTAAAACCTGGTGCTTGTACCATGGCACGAGAACCCTGATGCTGAGAACTACCTGGTGCTAGAGGGCACAACCTGGCAAGGTGACCCAGATTGCCACAAGTGTAACAAGACTTCGGCTGTTGAGGGAACTGAATCTGACCCTGTCGACCTGAATGACCACCCCAGAAACTGTGATGCTATGGTGCACTGATGGGAGCTGGTGGCGCACTATAAGGCTGCTGATAAGAATAGTGCGGCTGATAACCACGACCACCTGAAGTACCATGGGAAACCTGAAGAGCTGAATGAAAAGGTCTGGGAGGATGACCTCTGCCGGAAGAATCCCTGCCTCCAGATGAAGCTCCACTTAAGCGACCGAAATGACAGGGCCTCTTGTCAGCCCCCTGACCACCACCCTGTGACAGAATCACCTCAATCCTCCTGGCCACATTGGCCACATCCTGGATGATATGTCTGTACCGGACTCTCTAGCCATCTAATGTCTGATAGGCCGGGCCAATCCCTCAATAAATCTCCGGACCCTCTCCCGATCAGTGGGAAGTATCATAAGACCATGTCGATCTAGAGTGATGAATCTGGTCTCGTACTGAGTGGCTGACATAGATCCTTGCTGGAGACACTCAAACTGCCTTTGGAGGTCCTCTCTCAGAGTAATGGGAAGGAACTTCCCCAGAAATACCTCTGAGAACTGAGTCCAAGTCAAAGGTGTAGATCCAACTGGTCTGGCTAGGTAATAATCTCTCCACCAACTCTTGGTTGTGCCCGATAACCGAAAAGTAGCAAAGTCACCCCCGTTGGACTCCACTATGCCCATGTTCCGAAGAACCTCGTGGCAGCTGTCCAAATAATCCTGGGGGTCCTCTGATGGTGAACCAGTGTAAGTAGCAGTAAATAACTTGGTGAACCGGTCCAGTCTCCACAGAGCATCTGCTGACATAGGTGCTCCCTTTGCTACTGGTGCTGCACTACCCGGCTGAGCTACTCCGGCTGGATAAGATGCCATAGTCTGTAACTGTGGAGCTAGCTGCTCTGGCACGCGGGTGGCAGGAGTCTGGGCACCTCCCCCAGCCTGAGAGACGGTTGGTGCTATAGGAAGATACTCGCCTGTGCTACACTCTCCATGAGTCCAACTAGACGGACAAGGGCGTTTTGAAGCAGTAGGGTAGCTATGAATCCCTCTGGGACCTGAGCTGGTCCAACTGGGACTGCCGGAACTGGGACCTCCTCGTCAGACTTGACCTGAGGGTCCTCCACTGAGGCTGTTGCTCTAGGCTGAGCTCTGCCCCGGCCTCGGCCTCTAGAACAGCCTCTTCCTCGACCTCGACCCCGAGTAGGAGCTGTAGCAGGAGGGTCAGGCTGCTGGGCGGAACCAAGGGAATCACGCGTCCTCACCTTCTGTGAGAGAATAGAATAGAAACTCAATTAGTACTAAGAATCATAGCGCACGGTAGAGAAGAAATGAAATATAGAGTCATCCTAACTTTGCATCCTCTGGGGGATAAGTACAGACGTCTCCGTACTGATACCTCAGACTCTATCAAGTTGTCCGTGAGTTGTGAGACCTAAGTAACTTAGTGCTCTGATACCAACTTGTCACGCCCGAAATCCCACCATCGGACCGTGATGGCGTCTAACGTTGAACCCGCTAGACAAGCCAACGTATATAGCTAAACGAGCATAATAATATCAATTTTTCAGAATAAGCTAGAAAAATTCAGAATTTAATCAGCGGAATAAATACAGTCCCGAGCTAAGTAAGGAAAATCATAATATAACGGACGCAAAATTTTCCAAAACCTGGAGTCACTCACGAATTCTCTAAGAGTGCTAAATACAAGTCTAAAAGGAAATACATGTCTGCCTTTGAAGCTAAAGGAAAAACAAGACAGAATCGAAGACAAAGGGATGGAAGAGACGCCAAGGCCCACGAACACCAGCGGGTATACCTTGAAGCCTCTATAATGAGCTGGAAGACACTCCCACTAATGATGTCCTCCGGGTCCGGCTGTATAATCTGCACAACATAAAGAAGTGCAGGTGTAGCATCAGTACAACCGACCCCATGTACTGAGTAAGTGCCCAGCCTAACCTCAGCGAAGCAGTGACGAGGCTAGAACTAGACTACCAAATAAACCTGTGCAGTTCAAATAAATAAATATACATATGTGCAACGGATAAGAAATATAGGGGGATAACAACGAATAAAGGAAGGGGAACATGCTGTGGGGAGATAACAGTTTCATATAAGAAATCTCAATAAGGAAAAGAAACAACAAGCTAGCATATCAATAAGGATAAGAAGTCACAAACTTGCACGACATCACCCTTCGTGCTTTTACTCTCGTCCTCACTATGCAATGAATAATGTAATCAATGTAAATCATGGCACAACATCACCCTTCGTGCTTTTACTCTCGTCCTCACTATTTAGTGTATAATGTAATCAATGTAAATCATGGCACTGCATCACCCTTCGTGCTTTTACTCTCTTTCCTCACTGTATAATCAATGAATATGGTATGAAATGGTACATCATACGACATGGCATCACCCTTCGTGCTTTACACTCTTTCCTCACAATATCAAACAATGCACGGCATCACCCTTCGATCTTTAACACTCTTCCTCACCCAAACAACAATCACAAACAAGGGCAAGGAAGTAAACAGAATAGAAATAGAAATCCCGGCAAGGGAACAACAACAGAAATCTTAACATCCCAGCAAGAGAGACAATATCAAACAATGCACGACATCACCCTTCGTGCTTTACTCTCATTCTCACCAAGACAAGTGCACGACATCACCCTTCGTGCTTTAACACTCTTCCTCACCCAAACAGAAATCACAACCAAGGGCAAGGAAGTAAACAGAATAGATATAGGAATCCCGAAATAATTAAACAATTAAATCCCGGCAAGGATAACATCAATCAAACAATTAAATCCTGGCAAGGGAACATCAGCTGCACAATTAAATCCCGGCAATGGTATATTTTAATAACTCTTTCTTTTCCTTCACTTTCATTTCCTTGATTTATTCTATCACTTGAGCCAATGCTCCAAAGAATGTAATATCTCATATTTCTTCATTATTTGTTTCACAATTTGAGCCAATACTCCAAGGACGTAATCTCTTATTTCATCATTATTCGTTACAAATTGAGCCAATGCTCCGACAGAGTTTACAGAATACGATTCCCTTCACATATTCTTCACAACATATAGAAATCATAAATTAAGCATGGAAATTACCACAAAATCAGAATATTCACAATATAAGGACTCACAGTCATGCTAGACACCAATGTATAGATACTCATCACCATGCCTATACATCGTATTTGACAATTAGCAAGTAGAAAATTATACTCAACTCCTATTCCCTCAAGCTAAGGTTAGACCGAACACTTACCTCGGGTCCAAAGTATAGAAATCAACCCTCTAACACCGCCTTTCCTTTAGAATTCGACTCCGGAATGGTATTATCTAGGCATAATCAACTCAAGTATATCAATAAGGATTCAAAGATTTTACATAGCCTAATTATCCATTTCCTAGCATTCTTTCAAATTTATCAAAATTCGACCCCGGGCCCGCTCGCTCGGATTCTCGAAACTCTCGAAGGCAACACTCACCCAAGGCCTAAGGATCATAAATATACGATTTTTACTTGATTTCATGGCCAATTCACAGAAAATTCTAAGGTGATTACAAGTTCTAGGTTACTACCCAATTTCTTGAATTTTTGCACTAATTTGTGTAGTTAATTAGGCTAAGATACATGCATGAAACAAATTTATGGGTGGAAATTACTTACCTCACAAGACTTGGTCGAAAGCTCTTAAAAATGGTGGAATTCGCCTAACGAAGAAGGTAAAAAATGAGAGAAATGGGTTTAAAACCCGTACTTAAACTCAATGCCTAAACAGTGATCGCACTTGCGATGGCTGGGACCGCACTTGCGGTCTCGCATTTGCGAGAAAAACCTCACACCTGCAGAATTGGGCTGGGGGTCTGGGATCGCACCTGCGAAAGGGGAGACCGCACCTGCGGTCTCGCTCCTACGAGAAATGCGACGCACCTGCGATGGCTGGCCAGGCCACTGGTGATCGCACCTGCGATGCCTGGGACCGCACTTGCGGTCTTGCACCTGCGATGCTGGGCAACCACACCTGCGGTCACACCAGAGCAGGTGCACCAACAACTGAGTTTGCTGGTTTTTAGCCCCGTTAGGTGCCCGGAAGGCACCTGGGCCCACCCGAGCCCTAATCCAAATATACCAATGAGTCCCAAATCATAATACGGACTCGCTCGAGCCTTCGAAACACTCAAAACAACGCTAAAACTCGAAATCACACCCCCAAACCTCAAGAACAAAAATTAGGAATTTTAAATTTTCTAACTTCGCTAACAACGTGCCGAACTGACCTATACATCTCGGAACGATACCAAATTTCACAGATTACTTACACAACCTCCTACAAACTTGCTCGTGCGATCAAATCGCCAAATCAACATCATACACATCTAATTAGGCCTCACAATCCATGAATTCTATCAAATTTCATAAAACATCAAATTTTCCATTTTAAGTCCGAAACACGTCAAACGACGTCCAATTTCAACCAAACTTCGCAGAAAGTGCTTAAACCATATATAAGACCTGTACCGGGCGCCAAAACCAAAATACGGGCCCGATACCATTACTTTCTAATCAGATTTCATTTTCAATTTCCTTAAATATTTTCAGAAAACAATTTTACTCAAACGTTCATTTCTCGGGCTTCGGACCTCGGAATTCGATTCCGGGCATACGCCCAAGTCCCATATTTTCCTACGGACCCTCCGGGACTGTCAAATCACAGGTCCGGGCCCGTTTACGACTGAAGTCAAATTTATTCATTTTAACATCAAATCTTAGTATTTTTCACAAAATCTCATATTTAAGCTGCTCGGCTACGCGCATGGACTGTGCACGCAAATCAGGGTCAATACAAATGAGGTTTTCAAGGCGTCAGAAGTACGGGATGGGTAATAACATAGGTGATGACCCTTTGGGTTGTCACAAGTACGATGTTGAATAAATAAAAGAATAAGACATACACACTAATATATGGTGAATACCGTAACATTTATTTCATACTACGTGTGCTAGCGACCAATGGGTTTATAGAAGAATTGATCCCTGCATCTTCATTGTGTGAGATCCCCAAAGGTTATATTAACTTTTATTAGAATTCCTTTTGACCTTTTACTGTTTCTCGAAGTGTTAATCGATGTTGCTACTTTAGCATTTCACTAATAGCCATAAGTAATTCGGGAATGCGGTGCATGTCTAGGAGTGTAGTTGATTTGGAATGGAAAGATTCGAGTACAAAGGGAAGATAACTAAAATTTAGTAATTTAATTTGCATTCATAGGTCGGCCATTACACTTACCATGAGGGAATTTGGTGTTACTTTGGATACAATGTTATACGAGAACTCGAGTTCACCTCTTTTTGCGGATGAGAGATCAGATAACAAGCTATGGGAGTAGTGAATGATGTCTGGGTTATTGCGAGTAATAATAAGATCCGCATGTGATTGAATTTCTACATGAAGCTGTTAAACAACTTTAAAAGGTTTAAGAATCTTATAACTCTTAATGCTCGTAGATCGCACGAACTATTTGCTAGTCTGAATTATATGTGTTATTTCCATGGTAGTTGGTGGTTTGGGTCTAGCCACCATGTGCGAAGTGTGAGATGTTGGATATTACGTTTGGGTTGCAGGTCACCCATGTACACTGACCCGACCCATTTTAGAAGAGATTAAACTTAAGGAGGTCACTAACGGAGGTTTAAGAACTCCTAAAAAAAATTATCGCACGTTATTGAGAGATGTGGGAACGTACAATGGTCGTTTTCATCGGTAGTTCTTGCTCTATTCCTCTTCAATATATCTCTCTTACCGAAGAATTTTTCAATAGTGAATAACTTTCTCTTCTTCTGCCAACAAAACACACGTAACAAGAGAGGGAAGGCTTTAATTTGTGAAATAAACTTGTTTCCTCGTGAGTCAAGGTAGATTTGGGACAGTTATTGTAGAAATTACAACAATTTCTGCTGCATATAACAAGGGACACACAATTTTTTGTTCTTACTTCGTAATTTAGACTAACACCTATATAATATTCAAAGAATTAACCTCAATAGTCGTTCACCCAATGACTTGAAATAAACTTAGGGAGCAATGTGTTTTATATATATATATATATATATATATATATATATATAGATAAACATAAATCTATACTAATATTTGCATAAATAAAGGAATCATGGAGATATGATTTTTCAAAAGCTCTATCCACCTTCACTTTATCTGAAATTAGAATAATGAATACTGCATTTTTATGGATAATAAAAATAAAAAAGAAGAAAAAGGAATCGATGTTCAAAACTCAATTATTCTCTTTAGAAACATTTTTGATAAAAACTCCCAATTCTCCAATCAAATCATGGATTAATTCACAAATGAATTTCTGTAATCATTTTAAAATATAAAAATTATAGTTAGATAATGACCCCCACGAAAGGACGAGAAGAACGCTGCAAAAATCATCTATATTAGAGCTCTAAAACTCAAGGTATGCTCAAAATACCAAAATAACGCGGTCTGATTTCTATAAACTCTGGGATTTTTGTTTTTGCGACAAAATCCGCACCTGTGCATTTTCAGCTGTAATTTTCGGTTTTGCGGACTAAATTTCGCACTTGTGGGGTCGCAGATGCGCACCCAACTTCGCATATGCGAAGCACCAACTCTCTTCTCCGACACTAAGTTGAGCATAACTTTCTCATATGATGTCCAAATTTGACGATTCTTTTTTCTATGACTCCGTAATTACGATACGGATCTAATGAATCAATCAAAATAGAAATTGGAGCTCTTTTGATTAATGTGGTATCATTTATACTTGAGAAAACGAAGTCGAAACATAAAAAAACGAGTGCAACACAACACAAACATATTCGAAACTCACTCAAGCCCCTCGGGACCACTTCCTAACATACCAATAAGTCCTAAAACATAACGCGGACCTTCTTGCGGCCTCAAATCACATTAAAAAATATCAAAACTATGAATCACACCTCAAATCAAACTTAATAAGCTTATGACATACCAAATCAACCCGGGATGACATTAAATTTTTTCATGCATGTGTCAAATGACATAATGGAGCTAATCCAACTCTCAAAATTTCTATCCGATCCCCATATCAAAAAGTCAACTCCCAGTCAAACCTCTTAACCTTCAAAAACTTCAACTTTCCATTTTTTGCCAAAATGCTTCAAATTATCCTACAGACTTCCAAATCCATATCCGGACGCGCGCCTAAGTCCAAAATTGCCATACGAGGCTATTGGAATTGTCAAAACCCCACGTAATTGTCACGACCCGATTTCCCACCATCGGTACCGTGAACGCTATACTTGCTAGGCAAACCAACATTAGAGGGTTACGGCATTAAAAAAATTAAAACATATAAGAAGTCTTTCTACCATCCAATATATAATACAAAAATAATATATGAAATAGCTAAAATGATACTACGAAAGCTAGTATTAATGTCTAGCTACCCAGGGTTTGGATTCACAGTAACTACTAATAATTTACTACAAGTATTTGGTTGAAAGAAAATTTATATTTGTTTTGAACTAAATAAAACAACACCTGAATAATAAGGAAGACACTCCAGGTATCTGCGGACATCGGCAGATCTACCTCGTGTCTCCATGCGACTAGTCTACTATGACTCGAACTCAGCGTGGACCTACACTTGGATTTGCACAAGAAATGCGGAGTGCAGTATCAGTACATCCGACCCCATGTACTGGTAAGTGTCGATCCTAACACCGACAAAGTAGTGACGAGGCTTGGACATGACACCACATAATAAAACTTGGACACGTATAATCATGCTAGTAGAAATAACAGCAATAAAGAAAAGTAAACCACAAATAATGGGAAGGGAGCATACAGTGGGGAATTTAACATAAGGAGTGAGAAAACAATGAGATAAAAATAGATAGTGATCAACAACAACTTAAGCAAATAAAATAGAAAGGAAACTTGCACGACATCACCCTTTGTGCTTTTACTCTCAGCCTCACCAAATAATAATAAGAATGCACGACATCACCCTTCGTGCTTTTACTCTCATCCTCACCAAATAATAATTATAATGCACGACATCACCCTTCGTGCTTTTATTGTCATCCTCACCAGATCATAAGTAAGAATGCACGGCATCACCCTTCGTGCTTTTACTCTCACCTCACACTATAGATAAATTATACACGGCATCACCCTTCATGCTATACACTCTTCCTCACAATTTAAATAAATTAAGCACGGCATCACCCTTCGTGCTTTAAACTCTTTCTTACCATTTAAATAAATTATGCATGACATCACCATTCGTGCTTCACAGTCTTCCTCACCAGTCACAGAATCATTAACAACATATAAAGAGGAATTTCATAAGAAATCAATATTTCATCATAGTTTGTATCACCATTTACCATTTACCATTTCAATCTCAACTCAATATTCCTAATATTATGCATCTTGGTTGAACCGGATACAACTCTTTCAACATTTCACTAACAACAATAATCATAGATAGTAGGCTTTAAGAAAGCAAGAATAAAAAGAATTAACTTTCACTCGCATGTTATGAATCGACCGCAACGTATAGGTACTCGTCACCTCACCTATATATCATATTCAACAAGCTAAGGTTAAACACAACACTTACCTCGATTTTGCAGGCCACTCACTGCTCAAGTACAACTTTTCCTTTAGAATTCACCTCCAACCCACTCGTATCTAATCATAATTTGTTCAATATCATTAATTAGTTCTAAAGGAATTAACGTTAATGCATAATCATGGTTTTTCTAAGTTTTCCCCAAAAACGCTAAAATCCGACCTCGGACCTGCTTGGTCAAAACTCGGGGTTCTGACCAAAATTCATTTACCCGTCCATCCCCAAGCCCGAATATGCAGTTAGTTTTGGAACCCGACCTCAATTACAAGTCTAAATTCCAATTATGCAAAATTTCCTAATTCTACCCAAACCCCAATTTCTACCATGAAAACCCTAGATTTTTAGTTGTAAATTTATGAAAAACAATGGGTGATTGGAAGAAAGTAGTTAATGAACACTTACCTATGATTTTGGAAGAAAAAGCCTTGAGAAAATCGCCCTAGGTCTTCTACCCTTGTGAAAAAAAAGAAGAAAAGGGCTAGACTTCTAATTAACATCAACTCACTGCCCGACCCTCGCACCTGCGGTGCTTGATTCTAATTAACATGAACTCAATGCCCGACCCTCGCACCTGCGGTGCTTGGGTCGCACCTGCGGTTGCCCACGTGGGGGAGGGCTTCCGCTCCTACGGAAAATGTCACGACCCCAGTTCTCCCTCCGTGAACATGTCGTGACGGCACCTAGTTCCTATAACTAGGTAAGCCTAGCAATGCGGAATATCAACATAACTTGCAGAATTAATTAATTAAAAGAAAGCTGAACAATGTAAAAGGAAGACTGTATATAAATGCCACTTGGCATATACAACCTAAAATAATACGGAAATCCACAACATCACCCTAAAACCCGAAAAATCACGGGAACCACAGGCTAACAGAATATAATACACTGCTCTAACTCCAGAATATCTATACTACTGTAAGGAAGGATAAACTTTTCACAAAAAGCTTGAATAAGATAGAGACTCCTGGTCTGCGGACGCGACATATATACCTCGAAGTCTCTGCTATGTCCCTCAGCCTCGGGGATAGTGCGCCTGGGTGGAGGTACCTGGATCTGTACATGAAAAAAATGTGCAGGAAAGGGCATAAGAACACCACATCGGTACTCAGTAAGTGCCAAGACTAACCTCGGTCGGGTAGTGACGAGGAAGGTCAGGGCCCTACTGAGGTCAAACAATATAATAGGAATTTACAGTATGAAAACAGGCGGTAATAATGAGTACAACAGTGAAATAAGACAGGTCAAACAAGGCAATAACTAAACACAAGAACACAGTAAACCCGGAATATGTACAACATAATAACAATGGTAACAATGAGGATCTCCCAGGATACCGTCCTGTAGTCTTTTTCTCAACTGTCCAGTGGATCTCCCGGGATACCATCCCGTAGTCCATCATATGTATATCCGAAGGATCTCCCGGGATACCGTCCCGTAGTCCTATCCTGAACTGTCCCGTGGATCTCTCGGGACACCATCCCGTAGTCCTTTCCTCAACTGTCCCGTGGATCTCTTGGGATACCGTCCCGTAGTCCATCATATATATATCCAAAGGATCTCACGGGATACCGTCCCGTAGTCCAACTATCAGTGTGCAGGGGGATCTCCCGGGATATCGTCCCGTAGTCCCAAAGTAAATATGCAGGGGGATATCCCGGGATACCGTCCCATAGTCCCAAAGTAAATATGCAGGGGGATCTCCCGGGATACCGTCCCGTAGTCCCAAAGTAAATATGCAGGGGGATCTCCCGGGATACCATCCCGTAGTCCCAAAGTAAATATGCAGGGGGATCTCCAGGGATACCGTTCCGTAGTCCCAATGTAAATATGCAGGGGGATCTCCCGTGATACCGTCCCGTAGTCCCAAAGTAAATACGCAGCCACAACAAGAAGACATTCAGAAATAGGGTGCAAAAATACAAGGCAACAAGTAGTCCTAGCCTAACATGCTTCACGTAGTACAATTAAAGCAACTTAAGCAAATAGGCAATTTAAGTCAACTAGGCATGATTTTCTAAGCTAACATAGACTATGGTCGCAATTAAAATAAAAAAGGTAAGAAAGAAATTCAGTCTAAATATTTAAAGTAAAACCGGATTTTCAAATAATCGCACAAGTACGCGCTCGTCACCTCACGTACGAGCCATTCAATTACCAAATATCACATCCTAAGGGGAAAGGTCCCCCACACAAGGTTAGACAAGCCACTTACCTCGAATTGGCTCAAAATCAACTTGAAACCACACGTTTGCCATGAGTATCCGACTCCAAATGTCCCAAATATATACAATTCAATTACATATCGTAAATAACATCTCATGCAACTGATCATGCTATTTAATTCAAGCTAAGGCGCAAAATTATGTAAAATGACCAAAATTCCCCTCGGGCCCACGACTGTGAATCGAGTAAAAGTTATATTTTCCGAACACCCATTCAGTCACGAACTCATTTAACCAGAAACAATCGAAATCCAATGCCAAAAACCCCACAATTTTCCAGAATTTTGGATTTGGGAAAATCTCATCCCTTTCTATGGTTTTCCCCCATTTTTGATAATTAAACTAAAGAAAACAACGGAAATTAATGGTCTAACAATGAATTAGGATTAGGAAATGTTACCTATGATCCTTCTCTTCAAAATCCACAGAAAATCGCCAATCTTTGAGCCCTCACACGATTTTTGGAATTATGAACCAAACTCTCAAATTTCTGGAATAAAATACCTAGGCAATCCGCACCTGCAGACTCGATCATTGCACCTACGGTACCGCACCTGAGGAAAAAGCATCACAGGTGCGGAAGTCACTTAAAATGAACTGGGGCTGCACCTGCGGTCGCTTGGTCGCGCCTGCGGTCCCGCACCTACGGAACCCAGGTCGCACCTGCGACCACTGGCCCAAGACTCCCCTATCGCACCTGTGATCAAGGCCAGCTCGCCTGCGAGTCCGCACCTGCGTAAAAACCTTCGTAGGTGCGAAGACACCAGAAGGTGCCTGGTTCAGCAGCAACAATTTCTCAAACTTCACCCGTTAAGCATCCGAAACAACCCCAAGGCCCCCAGGACCTCAACCAAAACAACCAACCAGCCCTAACACCTCATTTGAACTAGGCCGAACCTTAAAAACACGTCTCATAACATCAAAATCATCGATTATGCATAGGTTCAAGCCTAGAAACTTAGGAAAATTCTAGATTTCACATTTGACGCCGAAACACGTCTAAGCTTATCCGAATGACCTCAAAATTTTCAAACACATCCCAAATGACATGACAGAACTACTGCAAATTCCAGAATTCCTTTCCGACCCTCGGATCAAAAATTCACTGTCGGACCGGAAACTCCAAAAATTCAAACTTCGGCATTTCAAGCCTAAATGAGCTACGGATTTCTAAAATACATTCCGAACACGCTCCCAAACCAGAAATCACCTAACAGAGCTAACAGAACCATCAGATTTCCATTCCGAGGCCGTCTTCACACTGCTCTGACTACGGGCAACTTTCCAACACTTAAGCTCTCCTTTAGCGACTAAATTTTCCAAAACTCTCCGAAACTCAAATCGAACGTCCCGGCAATTCAATTAAGCAGAAATAGAGATGACCGATCGGGTCGTCACAGAAAAGGAGCTGGGCAACTGGGTTCACACCTGTAGACAGTGTCACACCTCCTTTTTCCACCCCCGGGAGGGTAATAAGGGTGTTTTTCCAATTAAAGTGACATTATTCGATTTGGGATTATTTATTGTTTTTTGGAGTCGCCACCCGGATTTTTGACGATGCTCCGGGACACCATTTGTTTTAATATCCCAGACCGAGGAGGTTTTTGACTCTGTTTAAAATGTCTGCGAACCCGAAATCCGGGTAAGGAATTCTGTTAACCCGGGAGAAGGTGTTAGTCAATCCCGAACTCCGTGGTTCTAGCACGGTCGCTTAACTATTAATATTTGGCCTAAATTATCTGACTAAATACGTGTTTTAAACTGATTGTGCATTTAACTTTTATAATTTAAAACCTCTTTTGATATTTATGGATTTATCTTGAAACAAGTCACGATGGCGTGCACTTGTTTGTTTTTGGACATATTGTAACCGTGCTACATGAAATGCACCCACGATTACAACATGTGATTTTTTATTCTTGTTTGAAGTTGGAGTCGGGGACATGAGTTGCTGCACCCGAGTGTGGATTACATAATCATGACTATGGTCATGATAGTTAAAATGCTTATTTGAAGCAATTGTCGATTATTCTCTAAGTTTTGTAATTTTAGTTTAAAAGAGGTATTTTTGGACTAAAGGATAGATATGTGTTCGAAATCGTCTAAGACTAAGTTAGCTAGTCTAAGGATGACTATTTGGGCCATGGCCAAATCTGGCCCAATTTGTAATTAGCACCTTAGGCCAACCTATTTTGTTCAATCTCTAAATATAACCATGAATGGGCTACCGTGCGTATGAGATCAAATGATATAAAAACAAAATTCAGGAGTAAGAAAACAAGGGACTTTAAACGACATTAGTTAAGACATTCAAAATGGTATAATCTAATTTTTTAAGCCTACTTATTACCATTTCATGCTTTGCGATAAAAGATGAATGCACTAAACAACCAAACAATTTCCAGCTCTGTTTTTCGTTTGTGATGTCCATTGATATGAACAAAAATCTAGTGAGGAGCACGTTGAGCAATTGGTAAGGGCTGACTGTTGATTTTATTAAATCATATTCCTATAAAGACAAGCAAATTTCTTTGATCAACATCTGGCCGTTTTTATTAACCATCATTCAAAATGTTTTAATGACCTCTAAGCGGAATCAATTTGAACCTGAAGCTATATGTATATATATATATGTAAAATTGTACCTAAACCAATCATAAGTACCAGATCGATAAGAAGCATAAGAAACAAATCTAGATTTTAATAAAGTCATGCTAACCCGGTTTAGGACTAAATCAGATTGTGCCAAAACATAATACTAAATTTTTGGAGGCTTTTGTACCCTTAGGCCCAGTAGCCTGGGGTTCAACCTAGTTCGGGCCTTTAATGGGCCATTATTAGCAGTCTGGCCAAATTCTGAATTTGGTAAGGAAAGTAGAAAAAAAAAACTAGAATAATGGTTTACAATATCCAGTCCATATTTACAAAAAAAAATTGCAAAGAAAAAGATTAAATTATTACAATACCATTTTACCATGAAATAAAACTTCCTAAAATTGAAAAAAATAATAGGTAGGAAAATGAAGAGAAAGAAAGAAGAAAAAGAACAATATTGCTCCTGTGCAAGCTGGCATTCAGCGGCTTCGAAATGTATATTCTTCTGGCTATTTTCTTAGTCACAAAATGACTAACGTAATAAACCATTCCTTAGGCATGTTATGAGGCAACATGACCATTATTTGGTCAAATTGAATCCTAATCATGCGATAGTGTTAATTTTAAAGGACCTGACCTACTTTGGTGTACTCTTCTTGGAATGAACCTGACNGTGGCCTGAATTCTCAAAATGACTTAACTATTCTTAGGCATTTCTTAAGGCATGATTCTGACCATTTATTGGGTTCAGATTCCTGTCTTAATACCTTTGTAATGATAATCTAACTATTCTATTACTGTTTATGCATGATCATAGGGGGAATCTGACCCTGAATGGATCAGACTTTTAATCCCACAATGCCAACACAAAACTAAGTCAAGTTTATATGGAGACTTGCTTAATGAGTTTCTTCAGTGACTAAGGAAACACAAATAAAAGCATCTTTCAATCTAAAACTAAAAGTCCAAAATTTTGCTATTTGGACAGTAGTAACAGTAGACCTTCAAACATTTATAGGATGAGTCATGCCATGAAGGAGGTTAGACTCAACCTTGATGATGCCTTGATGATGCTTTGCACCACTTTGACAGAACAGGTTCCTGCCCCCTTTTATGGGCTGAATCTGACCATAAAAGGGGTCAGATTCAACTCCATAGAGGTCCTTTTTTGTAACTTTCAACTCATACTTATACTATGTCTTTGACTTTTTAGGCATGTTTTTTAGAGAATGAATCTGATCATGTTAAAGGATTCAGATTCTCTTCCCTAGGAGCCTTTCGATTACCCACTTCTTATCCGTAAAGGGGTGATTTCCAGTACCTTAGGCTACTGTTTATGCACTACTAAGGGGATGAGTTTGACTATTAAGAAGTCAGGCTCATTTACCCTAGTGCCAACTATCTAGAGACTTGCTTATTGAATCTCTTCAGTGACCAAAGAGGCCCAACCAAAAGTATATTTCTGCCATCTTATGGGTAAAATCTGACCATGGAAGAGGTCAGATTCAACACCCAAGTGCAGATTATTCCACTAATGGACTAACACAAAACTGACATCCACTGATACTCAATGCATTTTAACCAACTTGAAATCAAAGCAGAATAATTCTTAAGGATTTAGATATTACACACAACATATATCCGGATTCCTTAACATCATGTCAACTAAACATTACTTTAGCTTTATAAACCAAGAACAAAGGAGAAGATTCAGCTTGACATAATCTCAAAAGAAAACATAACAAGAATCAAACATAGCAAGAATCAAACATTTAGCATCAAACTAACAATAAATTCTGAGTATAACAATTTCATTTGAAGTTCATTGTTACATACCTCTTTCGCAGAGAAAATAATCAAAAGAAACCTGACCAAATAAAGGTCAGGCAGAGATGGAAATCAGCAAGAGGAAGAAAAAAACCCAGCAGCAACCAAACAGCAAACCCAAAGTAGAGAAAACCTAGGGGAAGATGATTTTGAATACCGAAATGATTGAACTAAGACTGCAACCAAAAACCAAGTCTCTTTGGAAATAAAATCACAGCTACAAGACAACTAAGCTCAGATCATTTCCCACTCCTACTGTGAAATCCTTTTCACTTATGTTTTCTAAGTTTTTAGTAGTCAAAGTTGTGATTTTCAGTCTAAGGGATTCAAAGAAGAATCTAAAAAACAAATCCTCCCTTAGTGGTAAAAAGTGTGTGTATATATAGGGACACTTGGGATGAGATATGCTTAGCATATTCCCTATCCTAAATGAGCTGAAAAGGGTACAGGTACAACTGTCAACCCTATCCTTTTGGGACAGCTGTATCTTCCAGAACATTCCAGCCCCTTGAAATTCCCTTTCTATCCCTAAAGTATCTGATTTCCTGATATTTATCTAATCTAGAAGGTTCTAACTAATTGTTCTTAACTAAGGTTGAGTCAATTAAATGAAGATTAGTTGATTAAATGCCTAAAGTTGGCGTTCATACTACTTACTATGTTTAAGTCATTAAATCAACAATTTAATTAAACTTAAAGGAGGTTAGTCAAACCAGTTCCCTTAACCTTAGGTTAATTTAATTAAACTAAATGAATCTGTCTTTGTTCATTACCCTCAAGCTACTTATTTTAAACAGGTTTTATTTTCAGTTAATACTTAAGAAGCTACCTAAATTACTTTCTAGATTAAGGAAGTTGGAATCATTTAAATGTGAGACTAAGTGAATCAATTATTCTTAAGCTTAGTTAATTGATCTTAACTAGTTATCTAGGACTTAGATCAACTATGTTGTTTAGATGATTAAAGAAAATTAAGTCTACTAGTTAAGCGTGACTTATTGCCTAATTAATTTAAACTCAAATTGACCACTATTTGAATTAAAATCAGTAGTTAATTGAACTAATTGGTTTAAACAATTTCATTAGGTGTAATTGGCTTATCTATTAACTCTTAGTCAATTGAGTGACTAATTCTATAAAACAGAACTTTTAAACTATTTTGATCGTTCTAGGATCTTAGTTTGATTAAAGAAAGTTACTTAGGTTAACAATTAGACAATAAGTAACTCTATTCTAATTTAATTAATTAGTAGCTAAACTTTGTTGTCCTATCAAGGGTTGATTAATTTCAGATTAATCAATTACTTTAAATTTCTTAGACTTAGGTCAATTATACTGTTATTTAGTTCACATGTATACTCAATTAGTTGTGTATGATTGTCTAATTAGATTATTATTTAATTTCTTAGTCAGGGTGGATGGTTAACCCTAGATTACACTAAACTAGAGTAAACAATCAATCGAATGTGGGAAAGAGCGACAGTGAAGGCAGTCTAAAACAAACTTAAGCATGAATCAAATAAGTATAATCTTTAGTAAATCAATGGTGACTAACATGAAAATCTAAGAATGATTAATCATGGTTGTAAAATAGTTCGGAATTGCATAATGTGTTAAGTACTAGATTGATCGAAAACAATGTGAATCAAACAGAAAAATAATATATGCAGTCAATGATGGAGCCCAATTCAGGAGGTATGATTAACAGGGAAAACCTAATTACCTAGTATGACAAGAACAAAAGTCATGAAACATGCTTAAAATTGAAACGACAAGGAGAAGATATAAACATGTGGGGGGAAAACAACAGATCTACACAGATCTTTCACAAAAACAACTAAATCTAGACATGTTCATGCCAATAAACCCAAAGCAGTTAGAAAAGGAAGGGGCAATAGCATTTAGGGACAATCAGTAGAGAAGAAAAACCTAAAACGAAACTCAGTTAAACAAATATCTTAACATTATTTAGGAGAATAAACATGAAACCTAAAAAATCTAAACAATTAGTTCAAACGGAAGACATAGATTGGTAGAAGAAATTTAATACTAGCCTAGGCGATTTATCTTACTAGACAAGTGATTAAAAGAAGCAAAAGGGGGAGGGGTACCAGTCAGATAAAATCATTTTGCCGGAGTTTGGCCGGACTTCGGTGGGTTTGAAAACGGGTCAAACCCACATGAATCAATTGCTTTTGTCAAGAGCAACTGACTCATGCAGGTCCGAGCCATTGAAGGCCGTTGAATCAGTGCGCATGGGAGACTTAGGGTTATTGAATCTCAGATCTGAAATTGTGGTTTTTAGGATGGTTTTTTGACAAAACCAAGAACAGGAAGTGGTTTAGGAGGTGATGGGGGTTGTAGGGTAGAGATTTGGGGTCGATCGGAGTTGTTATGGTGGCCGGACGGCGGTGGGGTTTCGGGGGCGGCTAAGGTTTTTAGAGAGAAGAGAGAGAGAGAGAGATGGACGAAGGGGGTTAGGATTTGGTGAAATGAAGGGGGTGGGGTTTGGTTAGGACATTTATATATTTTAGAGGGGGTGAGTTCCTGGCCGTTCGATATCGATCAATGGCCAGGATTTAATCGACTAGACCAAACGGTGTCGTTTGGTCAGGCTGGAGTAGGTCGGGTAAGGGATTTGGGCTGGGTTGGACTGGGTAGTTTCAAGGGATTGGGTTTCGGCCTGGGTATTTCTTGGCCCAGGTCCGATTTTGTTTTCTTAGTTAATTAACTTAAATATTCTAATTAAATTAAACTCTAACTTAATCAAAAAATGTAGCAATTAATTTCAAACCTTATTTTTCATATATTTACATATTAATTAAGAATAAAACAACCAATTATATATTCTTAATTAAATCTATGATTTATCGAATAAAATGATTAATTTTTATAGTAATTAGTTATTAAAAACTACATTACGTTAAATACTCGTCATTTGTCTATTATTTAATTAATTATAACTAATAACTTCATAATGCAAAATTTTCAATGATTTTGAAAGATGAATTNACCAATATTCATTAAATCAATTGATTTATTGGAATTTTTATAGGACGATATGGCGAGTAAAAATCACATGCTCATAGAAAGTGTTTTGCTTCTACGGAGGAAATCCGCATCTGCAGAAAAGGGATTTTGCCCTCGAGGCCGCATCTGCGAATGGGTTTCCGCTTCTGCGGTCCCGCTCCTGTAATGAGGAGTCCGCATCTGCGAAGAATGGCAAGCCGTGCTTGGGTAGCATCTGCGGCTATCGCTCCCACCTACATCCAAAGACTCGCATGTAGGGGCACACCAGAACTGGTGCACCAGCACCCTTGGTTGTGTTTTGATTTAACTCGCGCATTGCCCAACTGACACCTGAGCCCTCGGGGCTCCACACCAAACATGCACACAAATCTAAACAATATCCTACGGACTTGCTCGTGTGATCAAATCGCTAAAATAACACCTAAAACTACGGATTTAGCATCAACACCCATGGATTTCTCAAGAATACTTCAACATTACTATCTTCTCAACCGGACGTCCGAATCACGTCACATAAACTTTGATTTCTATAAAATTTCACATACATAATATATATGTTATAATAGATCTGTACCGGGCTCCGGAACCAAAATACGGCCAGATACCAACGAGTTCAAGCATTAATCAATTTCTTTAATTCCTTTAAATTTCAGTCTAACAATTTTCCTCAAAAATTCATTTATCAAGCTAGGGACCTCGAAATTCAATTCTTGGCATACGCCCAAGTCTCATGTTTTACTACGGACCTCCCGGGACCATCGACACACGGGTCTGGGTCGGTTTACTCAAAATGTTGACCAAAGTCAACTAAAATCAATTTTAAACTGTCAAAAATTATTATTTCACATATTTTCACATAAAGGCTTTTCGGATTCACGCCGGGACTGCACACACAAATCGAGGTGAATAAAAATAATATTTTTAAGGCTGACGAGCCCGGAATGGAGTCTTGAATCATAAGATGACCCTTTGGGTCATCACAATCTCCACCTCTAAAACAATATTTCGTCCTCGAACGGACATAGAAAAGTACCTGAACTGGCAAATAAGTGCGGATATCTACTCCGCATGTCCTACTCGGACTCCCAAGTAGCTGCCTCAACAGGTTGACCTCTTCACTGCACTCGAACTGAAGGGTAGCTCTTTGTCCTCAACCGTCGAACCTGCCGGTCTAGAATGGCTACCGGCTCCTCCTCATTGGTCTAATCCTTGTCCAATTAGACAGAGCTGAAATCTAACATGTGGGACGGGTCACCATGATATTTCCGGAGCATAGACACATGGAATACTGGATGAACTGAGGATAACTCTGGAGGCAATTCAAGTCTATAAGCTACCTCCCCCACTCTCTCGAGAATCTCAAATGGCCCGATGTACCTAAGGCTCACCTTGCCCTTATTCCCAAATCTCATAAAACCTTTCATGGGCGATACCCGAAGTAATGCCCTCTCTCTCACCATGAATGATACATCACGCACCTTACGATTGGCATAAATTTTTTGCATAGACTGAGCTGTATGAAGGCGATCCTTAATAATCTTGACCTTGTCCAAGGCCTCCCGAACTAAGTCCGTACCCAATAACCGAGCCTCTCCTGGCTTAAACCATCCAAATGGTGATCTGCACCATCTACCATATAATGTCTCGTAGGGAGTCATCTGAATGCTCGACTGGTAGCTGTTTTTGTAGGCAAACTCAGCTAACGGCATGATTTGATCCCACGATCCTTCAAAATCTATAACACAAGCGTGGAATATATCCTCCAAGATCTGAATAGTATGGTCGAACTGCCCGCCCGTCTGAGGATGGGATGCTGTGCACAACTCAACTAGCATACCTAAATCACGCTGAACTGCCCTCCAAAAGTGCAAGGTAAACTGCGTGCCCTGATCAGAAATGATAGACACGGGCACACGGTGAAGGCGAATGATCTCCCGAATATATATCTCTGCCAACCGCTCGGAGGTATAAGTACTTACCAGAGGAATGAAGTGCGCTGACTTGGTCAGCCTATCCACAATAACCCAAACGACGTCGAACTTGCTCTGAGTACGTGGGAGTCTAACGACAAAGTCCATAGTGATCCACTTCCACTTCCACTAAGGAATCTCTATCTGCTGAAGAAAACCATCGGGTCTCTGGTGCTCATACTTCACCTGTTGACAATTTAAGTACCGAGCCACATAAGAAACTATATCTTTCTTCATCATTCGCCACCAATAATGTCGCCGCAAGTCCTGGTACATCTTGGCAGCACCCGAGTGAATAGAATACTTAGAACTGTGAGCCTCCTCAAAGATCAACTTACCAAGCCCATCGACATTAGGCATACAGACTCGACCCTGCATCCTAAAAAACCATCATCTCCAACTGTAACCTGCTTGGCACCATCGTGCCAAACTGTGTTCCTAAGGACCATCAAGTGCGGGTCATCATCCTGCCGATCTCTGATACACTTGAATAAGGAAGACCAAGCAACTGTACAAGCTAGAACACCGCTGGGCTATGAAATATCTAACCTCACAACTAATTAGCCAAAGTCTGAATGTCTGAAGCTAGCGACCTCTCACCGATTGGAATGAACGCAGGGCTGCCCATACTCACCGCCTTCCTACTCAATGCATCAGCCACCACATTGGCCTTCCCCGGATGGTACAATATAGTGACATCATAGTCTTTCAGTAGTTCTAACCATCTCCTCTGTCTCAAATTGAGATACTTTTGGTTGAACAAGTACTGAATGCTGCGATGATCAGTGAAAACCTCACAGGCCATACCATAAAGATAGTGTCTCCAAATCTTTAATGCGTGAACAATGGCTGCCAACTCTAAGTTATGGACATGGTAATTCTTCTAATGAATCTTCAACTGCTGAGACGCATATGCAATCACCCTGCCTTCCTACATAAATACCGCTCCGAGCCCAACATGGGAGGCATCACAATATACCGTGAAAGATCCCGAACCTGATGGGAACACCAACACCGGTGCTGAAGTCAAGGCTGTCTTGAGCTTCTGAAAGCTCGTCTCAAACTCCCACGACCATTTGAATGAGGCACCTTTTTGAGTCAACTTAGTCATTCGTGCTGCTATAGATGAAAACTGCTCTACAAAACGACGGTAGTAACCCGCCAAACATAAGAAGCTCCTTATTTTCGTGGCTGATGTGGGTCTAGGCCAGTTCTTGACCGCCTCTACCTTCTTAGGATCTACCTGAATACCCTTTGTTGATAAGATGTGACCAAAAAAGCTACTGAATCAAACCAAAACTCGCGCTTTGAAAATTTAGCATACAACTGATAGTCCCTCAAAGTTTGAAGCGCTATCCGGAGGTGCTGCTCATGCGCCTCCCAACTGTGGGAGTATATCAAAATGTCATCAATGAACACAGTCACAGTGGAATCCTGATAAGGCTTGAACACCTGATTCATCAAGTCCATAAATGTTGATGGGGCATTAGTCAAGCCAAAATACATCACCAGAAATTCATAGTACCCATACTTTGTCCAAAAGGCTGTCTTAGGGACATCAGATGCCCTAATATTCAACTGATGGTAGCCCTATCTTAAAAAGGCTGTCTTAGGGACATCTGATTCCCTAATCTTCAACTGATGGTAGCCCGATCTTAAATTGATATTTGAAAATACTTTGGCACCCTGAAGATGATCAAACAAATCATCAATTCTCGGCAATGGATACTTGTTCTTGATAGTGAACTTGTTCAACCGCCGGTAGTCTATACGCATCCTTATCGATCCATCCTTCTTCTTCATGAACAAAATCGGTGCACCTCAGGGCAAGACATTAGGTCTAATGAAGCCCTTATCAAGTAAGTCTTGCAACTGTTCTTTCAATTCTGGTGGGGCCATCCGATATGGAGGAATAGAAATGGGCTGAGTGCCCAGAGCCACATCAATGCAAAAATCGATATCCCTGTCGGGTGGCATCCTCGAAAGGACTGCAGGAAATACCTCGGGAAACTCACGAACAACAGGCACCAAATCTATAGAAGAAACCTCAGTACTAGAATCACGAACATGAGCCAAATAGGCCAAACACCACTTCTCGACCATATTTTGAGTCTTCTTATAAGAAAAAATCCTACTGGAGGAATGACAAGGAGTCTCTTTCCACTCTAATCGAGGCAATACTGACAAGGATAATGTCACTGTCTTGTCATGATAGTCCAAGATGGCGTAATAAGGTGACAGCCAATCCATGCCTAATGATGTCGAAATCAACCATGTCAAGGAGCAAAAGGTATACACTAGTTCCAAGACCCTCAATAACGACCACACACGAACGATACACACGATCAACAACAATTGCATCCCCCACGGGCATAGACACATAAATAGGTACGCTCAAGGAATCGCGGGGAACAACCAAATACGAAGCAAAATAAGATGACACATAAGAGTAAGTAGACCCTAGATCAAACAGAACTGAAGCATCTCTATTGCAAACAGAAATGGTACCTATGATAACAGCATCTGAGGACTCCGCCTCAGGTCTGGAAAAAAATGCATACAATCGGGGCTGGGGCCCACCACCCTGAATCATGTCTCTAGGACAACCTCTGACAGGCGAACCTCCAGCTCTAGAAGTCTTGCCTCCACCTCTAACAATCTGGCCCCTATGTCTAGCTACCTGACCCCTACCCCTGGCTAGTTGGGAAGGTAATACGGCAACTGGTGCTAGAACTATAGCACGAGGACCCTGATACTGAAAACTACCCCACGCGCGAGGGCAATATCTAGCAATGTGCCTCGGGTCACCACAAGAATAACAAGAGTGCGGCTGCTGAGACTGCTGACTGGCAAACTGACCCTGTCGATCCGTATAACCACCCTGAAAACTCTAAAGAGGGGGTGCACTGATGGGAGCTAACTGATTAGAATAAGGATAGTAAGAGCCACGACCACCTAGGGCACCATGTGATGTATGAAGTGCTAAATAGAATGGCCTAGAAGAATGACCTCTACTGAAAGTAACCCCGCCTCCTGATGAGGCACCGCTGAATCCACCGGAATGGCAAGGTCTCTTGTCAGACCCCTGACCAATCAATCGAAGAACTACCTCAACTTGCCGGGCCACATTAGCCGCATCCTGGAAAGATATCTCTCTCCTTGTCTCCTTAGACATGTGCAATCAGATAGGCTGAGAAACACCCTTAATAAATCTCCTAACCATCTCCCTCTCTGTGGGTAGGAAAAGTGTAGCATGACGAGCCAAATCCACAAAACGAGTCTCATACTACGTAACAGTCATGCTGCCTTGCTGGGGACATTCAAAGTGACGACATCGCTCATCTCTAGTAGTAATTGGTAAAAACTTCTCAAAGAAGCGGTGCGAAAACGGATCCCAAGTAAGAGTAGGTGATCTCGCTGGCCTAGTCAATAGATAACCCCTCCACTATTTCTTGGCAGAACCGGTCATCTAGAAAGCTGCAAAGTCGACCCCATTGGTCTCCAAGATACCCATGTTCTAAAGAAACTCATAACAGCTATCAAGGTATTCCTGGGGGTCCTCTGAATTGGAACCACTGACATGAACAAGGAAAAGCTTGATAAACCTTTCCAATCTCAACAAAGCATCGGAGGGCATAATTGTCTCATCAACGAGTGGTGCTACAACAACTGGATGAACTACCCTAACTGGATGGGCTGCTGGGGTCTGAAGCTGAGGAGTAATCTGCTCTAGAGTGTGGGTAGCAGGAGTCTGGACTCCTTCTCCAGCCTGAGATGCAGTGGCTGCTGCCCCGAGGAGTGCACTGGTCTGGGCTACACTCTCCATAAGGCCTACTAGTCGGACCAAGGCATCCTGAAGCACTGGGTAGCAATAAACCCCTCTGGGACCTGAGCTGGAGCCTCCTCATCAAGCTCTGTTTGAGGCTCCGTAGCTGGAGCTTCTGCCTGAGCAGTGGGGATAACAAGAATTGCACGACATAGTTGAATAAAGCTGAACTTGTTCCTAACTTTATAGCCTCTACAAGATAAGTACAGACGTCTCTGTATCGATCCTTTAGATTCTATTAAGCTTGTACATGAATTATGAGACCTAGGCAACCTAGTGCTCTGATACCAACTTTTCAGGACCCGATTTTACACCGTCGGGACCATGATGGCGCCTAACACTATACATTCTAGGAAAGCCAACATTAGAGGGTTACAACATTAAAACAATTAAAACATATAAGAAGTCTTTCTACCATCCAATATATAACACCAAAATAATATGTGAAATAGCTAAAACGATAAGGCAAAAATTAATACTACTCTCTAGCTACCCAGGATTTGGAGTCACAATTCAGGAACTACAGTTAATGGTGAGTGATTCACCCATAGCACACATTAAACCCGGGTTTCTAGTGTGTCAAAGTTCCCAAGGGCTTCAAGGACCGGGTAATGCTCACACTAGAGAACCAAATACTCAGAAGTTATTCAAAGGAGATTAGGAACCCAACCCCCATATTGCATTGGAGTTCACAAGCGTCTCATATGGACCCCGAGCAGTGCTCACACTGGGGAGGTTGAGGATAGAAGCTAAAGGACCTAGGAGTAGGAGTTTTAAAAAAAAACAGAATGTAAAAGGAGGCATGGATAGATTTAAAACAGATTTTGATTTTCAGAAGAAAGCCATCATAATAGAGTTTAAGACACAGAATATGTAGACATGATTGCACTAAGAAAACAAGCAAGGTTTGCAATAACTTTGCAAAGCACACAGTTTTTAATAAGTCAAAGTCTGGAAAAGTCTAGTTAAGCTAAATGTACATGGTGGCATTTAGGGCATCCTTGTTTAATCACAGAAACATTTAGACAATATATTAAGGCAAGCAGTACGATAATCACATGAACCCAAAAGGGATGCAAGACACATTAGAAAGCAAGTTGTTAGAGCACATCAATGATAGGGAAAGGTTAAATAATAATACAAATCTGTAAAGTTTCAGGATTGATTAACTAATTAACATACTAGTAGTATCCTAATGATGCTATGTTCAGGACATGTTCAGAACTAGAAAAACAACCTACATGAAACAAGTTAAAGGACATTAAGTTAACCTGTAAGAGGATTCATATTATTCAAAAATAACCAATCTCAGAGCTAATAATATCAACTATAGGACTAAATGAACTCATAGAAACATAAAAGTGGTAGAATCATGCTTAGAATACTTTAAACATGCTGGATCAAATACATAGGTTATGGAAACATAGAAGATAAAATGACAAGGAATAGTCACTCACCAGTTAGGCAGGAAAGCCAGAAAATATATCACAATAGGTATGTCTAGAATTAATTAGCATTGGCTTTTAGCCGGCCAAGACCAGAAGCAAACGAGCAAAGATAATCATAATTAAATCCTTAGTTTTCAGTGAGAGTACTAATAGTTCCAGTCTGTCGAAAGGGGAAAAGGGAAGGGGTTTAAATAGTGTAGGAAGTAAACACATAAACATCGAAATTAATTAATTCAAACGATCAATAAAGAAGAAAAATTTTGAAACCCTAGTTTTTTAGGTAAACCCCCACAAAATCGGCAGAAAATAAAGACAATCAACTACATATTGCATGTGATGAATCATGGATTAATTCAAAAATGAATTTCTGAAATCATATTAAAATATAAAAATTATAGTTAGATAATTACCTCCACGAAAAGACGAGAAGAACGCTGCAAAAATCATCTATATTAGAGCTCTAGAAGTCAACGTATGCTCAAAATACCAAAATAACGCGGTCTGATTTATATATACTCTGGGATTTTTGTTTCTGCGACAAAAAATCCGAACCTGTGCATTTTCAGTTGTAATTTTTGGTTTTGCGAACCAAATTTCGCACTTGTGTGGTCGCAGATGCGCACCCAACTTCGCATATGCGAAGCACCAGCTCTCTTCAACGACACTAAGTTGAGCATATATTTCTCATATGATGTCCAAATTTGACGATTCTTTTTTCTATGACTCCGTAATTACAATATGGATCTAATGAATCAATCAAAATAGAAATTGGAGCTCATGATTAATGTGGTATTATTTATACTTGAAAAAATGAAGTCGAAACATAAAAAAACGAGCGCAACACAACCCAAACATATTCGAAACTCACTCAAGCCCCTCGGGACCACGTCCGAACATACCAATAAGTCCCAAAACATAACGCGGACCTGCTTGCGGCCTCAAATCACATCAAACGACATCAAAACTATGAATCACACCTCAAATCAAACTTAATAAGCTTATGACATACCAAATCAACCCGGGATGACATTAAATTTTTTCATGCAAGTGTCAAATGACATAATGGAGCTAATCCAACTCTCAAAATTGCAATCCGAGCCCCATATCAACAAATTCAACTCCCAGTCAAACCTCTTAACCTTCCAAACTTCAACTTTCCAAGTTTTGCTAAAATGCTTCAAATTATCCTACAGACTTCCAAATCGATATCCGGACGCGCGCCTAAATCCAAAATTGCCATACGAGGCTATTGAAATCGTCAAAACCCCACGTAATTATCACGACCCTATTTCCCACCATCGGGACCGTGATGGCGCTTAACACTATACTTGCTAGGCAAACCAACATTAGAGGGTTACGACATTAAGAAAATTAAAATATATAAGAAGTCTTTCTACCATCCAATATAAAATACCAAAATAATATATGAAATAGCTAAAATGATACTACGAAAGCTAATACTAATGTCTAGCTACCTAGTGTTTGGAGTCACAGTAACTACTAAGAATTTACTACAAGTATTTGGCTGAAAGAAAATTTATATCTATTTTGAACTAAATAAAACAACAACTGAATAATAAGGAACAGACTCCAAGAATCCGCGTACTTCGGCTGATCTACCTCGTGTCTCCGTGCGACTAGTCTGCTACTACTCGAACTCAGCTCAGACATAAAGTTGGATCTGCACAAGAAGTGTAGAGTGTATTATAAGTACAACCGACGCCATGTACTGGTAATTGTCGAGCCTAAGCTTGGTGAAGTAGTGACGAGGCGAGGACATGACACCACATAAAAAAACCTGGACACGTATAATCATGCTAGTAGAAATAACAACAAATAAAGAAAAGTAAACCACAAATAATGGGATGGGAGCATACAGTGAGGAATTTAACATAAGGACTGAGAAAACATTGAGACAGAAATAGATAGTGATCGACAATAATTTAAGCAAATAAAATAGAAAGGAAACTTGCACGACATCACCCTTCGTGCTTTTACTCTCAGCCTCACCAAATAATAATTAGAATGCACGACATCACCCTTTGCGCTTTTACTCCCATTCTCACCAAATAATTATTAGAATGCATGACATCATCTTTCGTGCTTTTACTCTCATCCTCACCAGATCATAAGTAAGAATGCACATCATCACCCTTCGTGCTTTTACTCTCATCTCACAATATAGATAAAATATGCACGACATCACCCTTCGTGGTTTACACTCTTCCTCAAAATTTAAATAAATTATGCATGGCATCACCCTTCGTGATTTACACTCTTCCTTCCCATTTAAATAAATTATGCACGACATCACCCTTCGTGCTTTACAATCTTCCTCACCAGTCACAGAATTATTAACAACATATAAAGAAGAATTTCACAAGAAATCAGTATTTCATCATAGTTTCTATCACCATTTACCATTTCAATCTCAGCTCAATATTCACAATATTATCCATCTCGGTGGAACCGGATACAACTCTTTCATCATTTCACTAACAACAATAATCATAGATACTAAGCTTTAAGACAACAAGAATAACAAGAATTAACTCACTCACATGTTCTGACTCGACCACAACGTATAGGTATTCATCACCTTACCTATACATCGTATTCAACAACAAAACAAGTAACAAGTATTCACTAAATACCTATTCCCTCAAGCTAAGGTTAGACAAAACACTTACCTTGATTTCGCATGCCACTCACTGTTGATACCCAATTTTTCCTCAAAATTATTTTCAAATTTGCATATCTACCTTCAAAATCACTTTTATAATTATTGGCATTTTCTATGAATTTTTTTTATCAAATTTTTTCCATTTATCTGATATTTTTATTCAATAATTATCCATAAATTATATTATAAATAATTTCAAATTGTTTTCCAACTCAACATCTTGCTTTTAATCCTATTTTTACCCATTAGGATTTGATTATTTCCCAAATTAGCCAATATTGGCATTGTTTAGCTAAATTTAACAATTTTTGCAATAATAGCACAAGTGCACACTTATATCATTTTAAAATCTATAACTGAACATTTTTATATTTTTATACTAGTTAATCATCTCAATTTCATTTAATTGGTCTTAATTCCATTTTACACAATTATTATTTTTTTAAATTAATTAATTATCCTATTTTTATGGGTATTTAATATCTGGCCACCTTTTATTTGAAAACTAGCCTAAATTGAATCCCAACCCCCCTAATAAAATACCCAGCCCAATCCCTAAACTAACCCGGTCCAACCTCTCAATATATCTTAGCCGTTGATCAAAATGGATCAACGGCCCAGAATCAATTTTCCTAAAATATCTCTTACCTCCCCCCTTTCCCGTCGCATTCGTTCACGACCATTCTCTCTCTATCTCTCTCTGTATCCTCTGGTCCTCTCTAGAAATCTCTTCGACTTCTCCCTCCGCGATGAAACCTATCTGTCTTCTCCGATTGGTTTCTCACCAGAAACCTTGGTTCTTCATCGCCTCATGGTCGTTTACTTACCCATCGCTAGTCCAGTGAAACCCTGGGGTCCTCAGGCGAGCTCGGAGAGGTTCTCTTGCCTCCCATGGTCCCATGCCACCTTTCTAGCCTTCCCGGCAGTCTGAGTAGTGATCTACAACCGGTTCTAGCCTAAACCGGTTCTATCTCTAAGGTTCTTCCTTTCTCTGGGTTCCACGAAATCCTAACCCTTTGTATTTTAGTTTCTTTTAAGGTCTACTCTATATCCGTAGTGTGATGAAGCTTTTTACGAAAAATCTCATCTTTAAATGATTTTTTTTTAATTTTGAAATTAGGGTTTCTTAACCCCTTTCAAAGAACGGTTTTTACTTCTAGCTTTAGTGATTTCCACTTTATTTTTTGAACTATTCTCTTATGTTTCTTGATTACTTGACTTATTATGCTAAAATCCCTTATTCCTTTAGCCCGTTCGATTATGTGTGCTTGTTCTCCTGTGAAGCCATTCATGTATTCTCTTATTCTTGTTTCTAGGGATTTTGTCCTATTGTTCTGTGATTCCTTGTTTAGGGTTCCCTATTCGTGTGCTATTAATTATCAAATTGATACTGGTTCGTGACTGTTTGCCTGATAATCTCCATTGACTCTGTGTATCTCTTTGCTTAGCTGTGATATTTTCCTCTAACCTGTGACTTTGTATATGTTGTACTAATTTCGAAATTGTTTCCTTGCTCATATGATACTTTCCTTAATTATACTTGATTCCCTGTAATTGTGATTACATCCGAGATTCTTTCAATCAATTTTTTTTTCAAAACTAATACTCTGCTTTACTTTATAAATATATTGTTAGTTAAATTTTTCTTAATTATATACTATGTACTTGACTCTTATTATGCACTATGTGATTTCCTTGTCCTAATTTGACAGAATCAGTCCTATTGGACTGATTTCTTTTCCTTATTTTACCTTGACTATACCGTTTGAACTAGACTCCTTAATAAAAGGAGTCCAATTCATCTTAATTGATGTTGATTGATTGTTATATCCATAATTTGCCTATGCACTACTCATTTTCAAAAAACTATATAAAGACATGTCTTCCCTCTTCACAAACACACCGAAATACTGACACAAACATACATTTCTCTGAACTTTTCCGTGATTTCATACACTTCTTGCTCTCTGCATCTATTTCTGACTGCTCAGTCGGCTGAAAGACAAGACTGAGTAATCTCTATTGTTCTTGTGCTCCTGCATACTACTATCCTACTGTTGCTATCTCATTCTGCATACTATTGTTCTACTGCTGCTCTCTTTGTCCTGTATACTGCAGTTTGCTGCTCTATCTCTTTGCACTTTTCTGTTCTATACCCTTGACTAGTATGTTCCTAATTTATGTTTACAGAGTCCTAACATAATATGTTTCAATTCATGTTAATATACTTGTGGTTCCTTTTGTGCTTTATTTTATGGTTCTATTGCCTACCATATAACTAGCATGCTTCTATGATTTCCCCCTTCCCTTTTAGTATAAGATGTCTCATGCTTTACGTTGTATGATTACTATAACCCTGTTCGACACCCATGGAGTCAACATGCCTCTTTTATCTATGTGATTATCCTTTTCATGTCTCAAATGACTGCTGTTCTTATATGTTCTCTTCCTCTACTTAGCTTCCAATATTGCAGACCTGTGTCCTCCAACCCCCCCACATGATACCTAAATGCTATATGATTCTGAATCTATGCCTAATATGTGACTCTGCTTGATATGTGATGTTTTATGATAACTATGTGATAATTGTTTGAAAATCTATAACTCTATTCTGCTACTACCATGTGAATTATTTGTCCCCAACTCCCTATCCTTGTTTGTGCTTGTCTCATACACTCTGCATTTTGCCGAGTTGTGGTTGGCCTATTTCTTTCCTTTTGCAAACTGGTTTTCATAAACTCTTACACTGTCCTTTGAAGTTATATTTCAAAACTGTTACTTCAGACTCTTTTCAAACTCCAATTCTCTTTTAAAACTCCAAGCACTTTCCACTACTCTTAGATTCTAGGTTCTTCCCCCTTCGTGTGAGCACAGCCTCGGGGACCTCTGAAGTACCCATTGAACTTTGACACACAAGGCTGGCTTTCTACACTGCACCTACTCATTCCTGGCTAGGGAACTTAGGTGTGAGCACTGCTTGGGATCCACTGAGGTCCATAGGAACTCTGACACACATGGGTTACAAGAGGTCTTGGCATACGACATTGTTGGATCTGGTAGTTGGGCTTACTGTCAGTCTCTCTATAATATAGCTTCATGATTTGCCTTTATTCAGTTGTGTAATTCATTATTCTTGGCCTGTAATAATCTGTAAACGAATATTTGGGGCTGGATAGTGAAAGGGTGGGGCTATGCATGCCTAGTGTAATTTTTGGGTAGAAATTATGTCTTAAGATTTTTTTTATCTCTGTGCGCAATAGAAACCCTGTTTAGGACATATCTACCATGCAATAGAGATCATGTCTTAGTTATATATGTATTTGCATCTCATCACATGCATGCTCACGTAGAAGATCATGCTAATACCTGTTACAATTACTGCTGCTTCATTCAGAAATCTTGTTCTTGTTCGAATAATAACTGTCTTAAAATATTGTTTCTGCATGCGTATTCATCTAGAGATCCTGCTTAGGATTACAATCGAATTATCATTAAAGGCCATATCACCTTAGGGATCTATTTTCAGCATGTTTTTACTTAAGGTTTTGGTGTTAGGTACTCTGTTGAACACCTAGAACAACATGTATTAGGTTCAATAATTAAGTGAAATCAGACCCCCTGTATCATCCACATAGATAATAACCTCGCCTAAAATATGTTCGAAATGGTTGAAAACGTTTTCCTGCACTTTTAAACCCAAACAGATATTTTGCTTGCATTTTTAGATACCATGCCTATAGGATCTGTATTTTTCTCATCACATGTCTGTCTAAGGACGTGCACTCTGCCTATGTCTTAAAATAGTAATCAACATATGTTCAGACGCCTAGGAAAACCTTAGGCACAAATGTTTGTCAAAATCAAAACTATTTTTGTACACTGTCTATTAACCAATGATTTTAAAATCTGTCATGCCTTCTTTTTCTGAAACTCATCCAAACCCTGCTGTTTGCTACTGTCTTCACACCTAGAATTCCTGTTTAGTTTCTAATTCTAGGAACTTCTTTTTGTTTGAGACGTGCTATTTACATGCCTTACTTGCGGAGGGGTACTTGAGCCATATGTTTGTTATGTGTATCCCATATGTGTGAGTCCTAACTGATTTCTTCTTGCCTCTTAGAATGTTATCTTTTAAACCTAGGGGTTTAACCTAGTAGTCCTAAACACCCTCCGGGACTTATAGAATGGGACGGGTAATAGCACGCAATAAGCTTTCGTGACCAACACACGCTTCTTTGAATAACCTCTACGGGGTGGGAAGGGTAGAATATGATGACCGGTGCGCTAATACCATGTGTAGCTGCTCTTCGAGGAGTGATTACCGGGTATTGAATTGACGTGATCCGTATTATTTTAAACCTAGGACCATTCTCTTTCAAATGTTTTACTCTCATGATTTCCCAAAACCTTTAAATTTTCGTACTTGTTTGAAATCCCCTCTTATAGGAACCTTACTTGCTATTTGTTTACTGTCCAAACTCACAAAACTTCTTGGCCAGGACCCACAGCTGTGGATCTTGAGGGGTGCCTAACACTTTCCCCTTAGGATAACTTCAAGCCCTTACCCAATCTATGGTAATGCAAACTACTTCATGAGTTATGTACTCTAGATTCCTCAACGCACCATAAAATTTTTAGGTGGCGACTCTTCCTTAAACCTCTTCCTTTTAGGAGTTGTCCAGAATGTCATGAACCCGATCTCTCCGCACCTAACCCGTGCGAGGAAAAAGGGGCGGCGCGACACTCACTGCTCAAGTACAACTTTTCCTTAATTCACCTCCAACCTACTCGTATCTGATCATAATTAGTTCAATATCATTAATTATTGCTAAAGGAATTAACTTTAATTCATAATCATGGTTTTCCTATGTTTTCCCAAAAAGTTAAAATCCGACCCCTGACCCGCTTGGTCCAAACTCAGGGTTCGGACAAAAATTCGGTTACCCGTCCATCCCCCAGTCCGAATATGCACTTAGTTTTGGAATTCGACCTCAATTCGAGGTCTAAATTCCAATTATGCAAAATTCCCTAATTCTACCCAAACCCCCAATTTCATCCATGAAAACCCTATATTTTTAGTTGTAAATTGATTAAAAATAATGGGTAATTGGAAGAAAATAGTTAATGAACACTTACCTATGATTTTAGAAGAAAGAGCCTTGAGAAAATGGCCCTAGGTCTTCTACCCTTGTGAAAATAAGAAGAAAAGGGATGGAGTTCTAATTAACATGAGCTCACTGCCCGACCCTCGCACCTGCGGTGCTTGGGTGGCACCTGTGGTTACGCACGTGCGGGAGGACTTCTGCTTCTGCGGGAAAGAAGCTGGGCCACTAGGGTCGCACCTGCGGATACTGTCCCTGTTATGCGGATGAAGTCCGCATCTGCGGAAAAGGGATTGGGCCCTTGGGGCCGCATCTGCGAACGCGTTTCCGCTTCTACGGTCCCACTCCTCCGATGAGGAGTCCGCATTTATGGAGAATGGGGAGCTGGGCCTGGGTCGCATCTGCAGCTGTCGCTCGCAGTTGCTGCCAAAGACTCATAGGTGAGGGCACACCAGAACTGGTGCACCATCAAGCTTGGTTGAGTTTTGACTCAACTCGTGCATCGCTCGAATGGCACCCGAGCCCTCGGGGCTCCAAACCAAACATGCACACAAATCTAAAAAACATCTTACTGACTTGCTCGTGTGATCAAATCGCTAAAATAACATCTAATACTACGAATTTAGCATCAAAACTCATGAATTTCTCAAGAACACTTCAAAATTACTATCTTCTCAACAGGACGTCTGAATCACGTCACATAAACTCCGATTTCCACCAAATTTCACAGACATGACATATATGTAATTAATAGACTTGTACTGGGCTCCGTAACCAAAATACGGGCCCGATACCAACGAGTTCAAGCATTAATCAATTTCTTTAATTCCTTTAAATTTCAGTCTAACAATTTTCATCAAAATTTATTTCTCGAGCTAGGGACCTCGAAATTCGGTTCAGGGCATACGCCCAAGTCCCATATTTTACTACGGACCAACTCAAAATGTTGACCAAAGATAACCAAAATTCAATTTTAAACTCTCAAAAATTATTATTTCATATATTTTCACATAAAGACTTTCCAGATTCACGCCCGGACTGTGCCATGCAAATTGAGTTGAATAAAAATAATATTTCCAAGGCTAACAAGCTCGGAATGGAGTCTTAAATCATAAGATGACCCTTTGGGTCATCAATGTAATAGTTTACAATTAAGTCAAATCTTGGTCAACTCTTATCACTTAAGCTTCTAAAACTAGAATCCTTCTTCCAAATTGACTATGAATCATCCTGTAACTGAACTCAACCGCGCATGCAAGTCATAACACATAATACGAAGCTGTTCAAAATCTTATGCCGCCGAACGGGACTTTAATTCTTAAAATGACTGCCCGGGTCGTTACCACTAATCAAATATAACTCCTACTACTATTCCCCATTATGTAGATAACCCCCACTACTTCTCACCATTATAGTTGTAACTCCAATACCTCCATGGTCTTTATCCTTTATCTTAATAGTTAATACATGTTCATGGCATCCTTTTGTATTACTTAAATATCATCCTATAAATAGTGAGTTCGGGCATCACATTGTAGACACTTGAATATATGGAAGAAATAATCTCTTCTTTCTTTCTCTCTATATCTCTTAGCTTGTTTTTCCTTGTTTTATATTGTTACTTTAAGTTAAGTTTCTTAATTGAGATTTGAGTTATGTTCTTCTTTCGCGCATGTTATGATTAAAGTCAGTACGAGAATCAGAAAAGAATAACTACTATAACTAGTAAGTACAAAAGTAGGCAAGTGTGTGGTTGGACTTGAAAGAGAGTCTGCTATGCTCCAGGTTTACTCCTCCATTACTTAAGATAATTTTTTAAGTCTTTTGAGATGACAATTTAATTTTTTGACCTTGTCTAAATAATAAAAGTTTAGAAAAAAGAATAGGTAATTGTATCTTTCTTAGTTTGAGCTTGTGTCAGTTACATGTATTCTTGGGGTTATAGCTTATGTTATGCTAGTAATAGTTCCTCCATTGCATCCAATATTTTGATTAAAAAGGAAAGGAAATCGGTAATTATAATTTTAATAAATATTTGTCCCACCACTCAATGGCCCCTATAATTGCATGCACTTTTACTAGTGCGTGGTCTGACCTGATAACTTTGAGCTTACTGGATAATATAAAAAGTGATTATTCTGAGGATATATTTTTTGTACTTAATTTTTTTTGTTAATGACATTGATAATAATAACAAATATTGAGTCATGAGTATCAATGAAATTGTTCTCACACTTTTGAAGTACTCAGGAATTGTATAACTTACATATTTTGTCATTTTTAAAATAATATAATGTGGTTTAAAATTTTTTTCAGTATGTAAGAAATAATTTATCTCATTTCTATCTTAAAGAGGTCAAAATTACGTACAAAGAGTTTTATAGTAATAATTGATGAAGTGCTAATTTTATAATATTGTTATAACAATGGTTTTATGCATAACCATTATACATGGCCCCGTGGGTAACATATTCAGAGGACTGAGGATGAGTCTCAGTTGCACTTTCGCCTATTATGCTATTGCTTGAGGGTAAGACAATAAGTTCAAGTTCCATCACATCATGAGGGTAAGACATCAGATTCAAGTCCTGGTGCATCATAATTATTAGAGTTGGGTCTGAGTCCCAATGCATTATAGCATTACACACCTTTATATGGGTAAGTCATTGGGTTTGAGTCCCAATGCATCATATTGATGATATAATGATAACTAAAGAAAAATAATGTATTTTTCATGAAAAAGAATGAACCTTGTCCCACTTGATTTGCTCTATTCTTGAAGTGAATGTGATAGCAGTACATAGTAAGTATAAATGAAGACAAGTGTTGACCAATGAACGTGGGCATACCAAAGATCAAAATAATAATAGTCATCATTATGGTAATTTTAAAAAGGAGAAAAATAAGGGTTCTCAAAATAATCCTTCAAAGGTCAATGAAATGTGTAGCAATATGATATGTAAATATGAGGCACATTCAGATGATTTTAGTCCATTTTTTGAAAGAATACGACTTGTGAAAAGCATTGTAAATGCAGACTCATTCCTGAAAGTGAATGTGGAAATATATATGTGATATAAATTATGCAAAAGGACATTCTTATACATGGTTGAACAAATACTACAACTCACCTCAACTGGGAGGTTTGAGAGAAAGAAAGATAATGAATATTATTGTATGGTTACATGAATATGTCATTGGTCGCATACATGTGGTATGCCAACACTATTTTGTCGTGCCTTGTAAAAGTTTATTATAGACAAAGTTAAATCAAACAATGACTTTGCTTATGATGATTTTGACCATGACAGTTATTATGATATAATATTATCCGTGAAGGAGACATTCACTATATGGGTGTGTGACAAAAGCTCATGTAGTACAAAAATTAATTAAAAGATCCAGAAGATTTAATTAGTTACTACCGGATGAAAAAAATTGTGCATGACATTGATATTGTAGTAAGTCACAAAAGAAACTTTTTGAGTTTCAAATATATTAGCCAAAGTGGTTGGTATTTGAGACTATAAATGAAAGGAAGATTTAATATCTTTATATTAATATAATCACATCGGGTAAATTAAAAGGTTACCAGCTTTTCTTCTATTTGTAATACACAACTATAAGCATGATGATGGAATCACATGCCATAGTAAATTAGTTGTTTACTAAACTAAATATCAGTTGGCACGACTGGTTGGCCATCCCGGTTCAATTGTGATGCAAAACTTAATTGAGAATTCACATTGGCATATATTGAAGAAATAGAAGATTCTTTAAGAATTCTTTTGTACTGCTTATTCTCATGATATACCAGTTAAGGTTGGGATTGAATCACTTGATTTATTGAATGAATAAAAGTTGACTATATATATATATATATAGTCACCTGCCATATGAACCGTTTACTGTTATATGACTTTAAGAGACGAATCAATTGCATGGTTAAATGTGCGTTTGTTATTAACTTGCAGTTTGAATTTCGCAAGGTTGCTTGCTTAAATTATTAGAGAACAGTTCCGAATGTAAATTATGATGGTTTATCTTGATAATGCTGGTTTAAATCATAGTTGGTTTAGCAGAAACTGTATGCCTCCAAATATAGCTAAACCTATGGTTATGAGAACAAAATTAAGATGAAACTTGATATGAGGTGTATTATTTAATATATAGAAATACTTTCACGCATCTAACCAAGTTGTAATAAATCTCCCCATCACAATTGGTGCAGGGTCAGTGTCACAACCCAAATCTCCCTCCGTTGGGTATCGTGATGGCACCTAGTCTTAGAGACTAGATAAGCCCAACATTCATTGAATAACAACAATAATAAAGGAAAATACAACAGTCTCGACATAGAATCTTGACAAAATTTAAAATTTCCCAAAAAACCGGTAATACAAGTCATAAGCTCTACAATTTTTTTCTACAACTCTTAGACACAACTTTTTTAGAAATAAGTAAGAACAATTGAATGAAAACAGGAAGGTGACTCCGAAGCCTGCAAACGCAGTAGCAGGTTACCTTGAGTCTCCTTGGTAATGATCCGCACAACTACAAACAACAATTACCTGGATCTGCACACAAAAATGCACAGAAGTGTAGTATGAGTACACAACAACAATGCCCAGTAAGTATCAAGACTAACCTCGGTGAAGTAGTGACGAGGACTAGTCAAAACACCACCGGTCTAGAAACTAAAAAGACATAAATATAGAAATGGCAGAATATGACATCTATCTAATGACTACGAAATATAGCATATAACAAAGCATTTATAAGGCGGAAGGAAAGCAACAACAACAACAGAACAACACAAATACACAGAAATGATAGACATGATACAAGCCAGAACAGGAATAACACAACACAATAAGAACACTAGCAACTCAGCACTACATTAGTATTCCACATCAGGCCTTAGCCAACAATCCACCTAAATTGGTCAAACCTTCGAATGAAAAACCTTCAAATCGGAAGTTTATGTTGAAAGCTTTGAATATAATTATTTCAAAATAGAGAATTTCCTTTGAAACATATTTTCTCCGGATACATATATATATTTTTGCAAGAGGAATCTTTAAAACATAGTTTCCTTCAAAATACATGATTTCAAAATATACTTCCCCAATAAATGACTTCCAAATATCATTTTTTGCAAGACAAATGTTTTTCTTTTCAAATCTACCTTTGAATTAAAAGTCCTTCAGACATAATTTTCTTCAAGGCAAATACTTTTTCAGTTATACTTTTCAATAAAAAATTTTCGCTCATAATCTCCTCAGGATAAATCTACCGGAACTCAGTCAAAAACTCAGAATTTTCCATGCAGTACAGGGTGAAAGCTCCCGGAATCTCGTCCGTAGTCCCAATTTAAATATGCAATGCAGTACAGGAGGAAAGCTCCCGGAATCTCATCGGTAATCCCAATTTAAATATGCAATGCAGTACAGAGGAAAGCTCCTGGAATCACATCCGTAGTGCCAATTTAAAATATGCAATGCAGTGCAGGGGGAACACTACTAGAATGCGACAGAAATAACACACATTTCCACAACAGGCGCAAAAGCAACAAAAGACAGAATACAAGGTGCGGCGAGAAAATCAATACAAAGACTTGAATCAAAAGAGTGGTAAAACTCACTCATAAGAAGTACTCAATGAAAGGAAATACCAAGCACAAGTGAAACGATATAACGAGGGGAAAACAAAAACCAATATAGCAATGATTCACAATATTCAAGTCATCAATAGAAACCAGTCATCCCGGCAAGGGAAACAGCTATAACCAATCTCGCCTAAACAATCCTCTAAAGCACTTAAGAAAAAAATCATATAAATCACAATGTACGACTCACGGGCCTGCTTGACACCAACATATAGATATTCTGATCACTGCTAAAAAATTATAGGGTGAGACTATGCTAATTCTAGTCAAATGGGCAGTTTATGAAGGAAGATATAGCACAATTGTAGAAAAGATAAAGTCTTCGGTTAAGTCAAATTACGATCAAATATGCAACGAAGAAAAACTAAGCAAGAAATTTCTAATTTAAGCAGAAAGAGATGAACTAGCAATCAGAACTCAGATATAACAAATACAACTACATACAAAGGGGATATAAGGACCTAAGAATCCTAAAAGCCAACCTAGTTGCAAATAATTCTGAATACGCACTCGTCACCTCACGTACGCGGGCTACGATCAACATAGAAGACTCAATCCTAAGGGATAGTTCCCCCACACAAGGTTAGGCGTGATACTTACCTCCACCGCTCGGACCAAACTTGAAATCACGTTCTTGCCATGGGTATCCGACTCCAATTGGCCCAAATCTAATCAAATCAATAGCATCGTGTAAATAATACTACAAGAAACTAGTTTAACTAATAAATTCGAAGCTAAGACGCGAAATTAGGAAAATTTCCCAAAAAGTACCTCGGACCCACGTCTCAAAATCAGAAAAAATTTATAAATTTAGAACACCCATTCACTCACGAACTCACTCGAACAAGAATCATCGAAAACCGACGTCAAAATCTCATTCAAATCTCGAATTTTCAATTGGGGAACCTTTTCTCCCATTTCCAAACTGTTACACTCAATTTACTTGATAAACTGAGGAAAACCACAATTGATTAATGAAATAAACCAAATTCGAGTAAGAAATCGTTACCCACAAGATTCCTCTGATAATCCGCCAAAGAGCCTTCTCCCCAGCTCAAAATCCAAAAATGGAGTGAAAATTAACAACACTCGATTCTGTCCCCTTTTCTGCCTAGAAATCCTCGCACCTGTGGTCATTTCTCGCATCTGTGCATTCCGCACCTGCAGTCCAACCAGTCGCACCTGAGGAAATCACTAACTCTCACATCTTCGCACTTGCGGGCTCGCAGGTGCGGCCAAAACCTCGCACCTGCCCTCAGGCCTAGCTCCCCAAATTTTGCATATGCGGGCTTGCCTTCCTCTCCTGCGATCTTGCACGTGCGGCTATCCATCCGCAGGTGCGGAAAAACACCAGAACTCGAAAAACCAGCAAGTTAGCAGTTCTAAATTCCCTAAAACAATCCGTTAACCACCCGAAATACACCTGAGGCCCCCAGAACCTCGACCAATCATATCAACCAATCCTATGACTCCATACATACTTGGTCGAGCCTTCAAACCACTTCACATAACATCAAAATCGCCAACTATGCATGGATTCAAGCCTATGAACTATGAAATTTCCAAAATCCACAACCATGCCGAAACACATCAAAACTCGTCCGAATGACCTAAAATTTGACACATAGGTCACAAATGACACAATGGACCTAGAGCCACTCTCAGAATTCCATTCTGATCCTGATATTAATATTTCACCTATCGGACGAAATCGCGGAAAATCTAACTTCCGTCGAATTACTTCAAATTATTCTACGGACCTCCAAAACCAATTCCGGACGCAAGCCTAAGTCCAAAATCATCATACAAAGCTTTTGGAATTAACCAAACTCATTCTGAGGCCGTTTACACATAAGTCAAACCTCTTGTCAACTTCTATCACTTAAGCTTCAAAAATTGAAATTTTCCTCCCAATTCGACTCCGGATTATCCAATAACTGAATCCAACCACGCACACAGGTCAATATACACAAAGTGAAGTTCTTCAAGACCTTATTCCACCGAATGTAGCTTAATTTCTCAAAATGACCGGTCGGGTCATTTTATTCTCCCCCTCTTAAAACAAGCATTAGCCCTCGAACGTGCCAAGATTCACCCTGAACTCATCCAATCACTAATTGCACACTTGCAACAGACACCCGCGGGAGATCCCATGTCATCCCAACCTACATAAGCTTGATGAAACAATCACAACTGCAATATAGCCTTCCCATTACCACCGATAAGCCTCATACCTCAATTTCTCACCTTCTACTCATTTCCAAATGGTCCGGTTCTAAATCCATATCCAACATTAGCCTCAACCAACTACATTAACTCGTGACTATACCCATAAGGCACGACCACCCAATATAGAACATCACACATAGGCTCATAATAACACTTTTGATCACAATGGCTGCCCGAAATCAGCTCAGCATTGGCAATTCACCTCACATCTGAAAAGAACTCAGTTTCCAACCCCATAATACTGATAATGATGCAATAAACATGAAGGACTCATTATTAGACACCCGAATCATCGATCCACAGCTAACAACACAGACCACACATCCTGCAAGCTAAACTAAAGAAGCACATAACGAAATGACTGAATATGAAAATAAAAACATATAAAGGGACTATCAAACAAGCTCATAGGCATAACTCTCTATCAATACTGACTTAAAAGAGCAATATAACAAGGGAGAAGCAAGGAATATGAACAAATCACAAGGAGCCCATTCTGACATAACTTCCGCCGTGGTACTGAGCCTGGTCCAAACATATCAAATCACAAAGGATCACAAGGGTCTCGCCCTCAACTCTATATCACATGCCAAATATATATCGTACACATTTTAATCAGCCGCTAACTCATCTTGGCTAACAAAATCATAACGCTCACTTAACTCACATCTCAATGGAGTATCAAATCACAGCTCATAAACAAAATACTTAGGAAAAATCATATAAAGTTACAAAACTACCGAGCATGGGTAAAAATACGATAAATAGATACATAATTTCGAGTGTGATCAGACAACCAAAAATCAAACCTTTCTTCAACATAGGTGACAATGAGCCAGGCAGAGATGGAAGAGATCAAACAACCGAGCAATCCCTAAAGGAGACCACATGGCGACCCATCCTCTAGGCTCCGCTAAACGACATATATAGGCCGGCCTCTCACCATGATGAAAAAAAAGGACTCACTTCTAGTCTCACCCCTCTCATTGATGAATAAACAATGATAGACACGGGTTACCACTCATAGAATCTCCCAACAGGAGTAAGCATGAAAAATAGAGTGCAAAGCATGAAACTCTCCGATCATTAAAGCAACAAATAAAGGAAACTCGTCCCGACCAGCATAACTGTTATGAAATACAACTGGTACCCCTCTGTAACACATCAAGATATACCTGTATGATAATATCTAGGATAACGGCCTTTCTACTATATGAAACACATCAATGGGCCAGGCCTCCCCCTCTTGGGCGCCCTCTACTCACCTGAATGCCCTGTTGTAACACATATGCCCGGTGCCTGGGACAATCTTTCACCCTGTGACTTGTATCACCATACTCGAAACAACCTCTCTGCTAGTGTGGCCGTGGAAACTGTGCAATACGAGTACTCTGAGGCCCACGAGTACCTGAAACCCCATGCGAAGCCGGTAATGCAAACTAAACTGGCTGACCCACAAAACCTCTACCGTGTGCACCCTGCCTCCAAAATATGGACCAGCAGATCTCTCCGATCTATGAGGCCTCCTCGCCTCCCTGGTCTCTCTCTCCTGATCTCGTCTATTCTCTCGCTCCCGGTCTCACATGCACTCTAACCGGAGAGCGATCCCTACCACCTGCTGAAACGAAACATACAACTCCAACTCTCGAGCCATGCTGATCTGAATGTCATGCCTAAGCCCTTCAATGAATCTACTGACTCGCCCTTTAACTGTAGCGACTAAGGCAGGTGCATGCCTGGCCAAATCACTGAATCTGATGGCATACTCTAATACTCACATAGTGCCCTGGCGCAACTGTCAAATTCTGCACGCCGTGCATCCCTAAGGGATCGAGGTAAAAACTCTCTTTAGAACATCTCTAAAAGCTGACTCCACGTAAGTGAAGATGACACAGCCAGGCTACCCAACTCAGATGCCCCTACCGCCGATAAGCCGCTCGTTGAAGCTGGAACGTAGTAAAAGCAACCCCACTTGTCTCAATAATAACCATAGTGCGGACGATGCTATGGCACTCCTCTAGAAAATCTTGTACACTCTCTGAAACCAATCTGCTGAATGTAAGAGGGTTATGTCTCTTGAACCTTGCAAATCTAAGCTGCTCTCCCTCAGATGTTGCTACTCTGACCATGAGCTGAACTGGAACCATAGGCTGTGTCACTATGACACCTGGACCCTGACAAACGTGAACTCACGGCCCTCGGGTGTGGATGCTGGGAGTCTGGGTTCCTCCCCCGATCGGTGAAGTAACTGGTGCAACCTAAAATAGCCCCACCTAAGCCAGTGTACTAAACATGCTCAGGAACTTTGCTAAAGTCTCCTGAAGGCCGGGGGTAACAACATGCGCCTCCAGTGCCTGTCCCCCAACTGGAACTGCTGGTGGCTCCTCAACGGCCGCTGTGGTAGGTAGCCTAACTACGGCACTTGCTCCTCTTCGACCTCGGCCACTTCTCCTAGCGACATCTGTCTCGGGGGTAACATCATCAGGAACAACGGCTCGTGTCCTCACCATCTGTGAGAGATTAAAATGATAAATTTCAAATTTCAAGGACAATTAACTCGCACGATAGGAATGAAAGAAATAAAATTGTCCTAATAATTTGGTAGCCCCTCAAAGATAAGTACAGACGTCTCTGTACCGATCCACAAGACTACTAAACCCGCTTATGACTCGTAGCACCTATGAACCTAGAGCGCTGATACTAACCTGTCACGACCCAAATCTCCCTCCGTTGGGTATCGTGATGGCACTTAGTCTTAGGGACTAGGTAAGCTTAACAATCACTAAATAAAAACAATAATATTGGAAAATCCAATAGTCTCGATATATACTCTTAACTAAATTTATAATTTCCCAAAAAAACCAGTAATACATGTCATAAGCTCTACGAAATTTTTCTACAACTCCTAGATACAACTGTTTTAGAAATAAGTAAGAACAGTTGAATGAAAACAAGAAGGTGACTCCGAAGCTTGTGAATGCAGCAGCAGGTTACCTTGAGTCTCCTCGGTAATGATCTGCATAGCTACAAACGACAATTACCTGGATCAGCACACAAAAATGCGCTGAAGTGTAGTATGAGCACCCAACACAACGGTGCCCAGTAAGTATCAAGAATAACCTCGGTGAAGTAGTGACAAGGACTAGTCAAGACACCACCGGTCTAAAGACTAAACAATCATAAATATAGAAATGGCAGAATATGACATCTATCTAATGACAATGCAATATCGGAAATAACAAAGCATTTACAAGGCGGAAGGAAATGCAGCAACAACAACAGAACAACACAATAATACACAGAAATGTGTCACGACCTCAAATCCTAAACCGGCCGTGATGGCGCCTATCGTGGAATAAGGCGAGCCAACTACCACATGTTCGTAATTTGTTTTAAAAAAATCCCAATCAAGTTTCAAGCATTTCATAAAATATACAGAGATTACTAAATAAAGTAGGCCAATATACAGCGCCACCAACCCCAAAACCTGGAGCCAACATTTCATGAGCATTTAGAAGAATAAGCCAAAATATGCTATTATAATACAAAACCTCCGAATTAAAGCTAGATACAAAAAGAAGGGAAAATAGAGATGCTGCGGACGCTGAACAACCTCTATATCCTGCAATCCGCCTCCGTGCGGAATAAAGGGCTAATGCTCGATATCTGAACTTGAATCTGCACAGAGAGGTGCAGGGAGTAATGTGAGTACGCCAACTCAATAGTAATGAAAATAAATCAAGTCTAAGAGGCAAAGAAACACATAAAATCAATACCTTCAAATCACAATATACACAGCCGTACATTCCAATAGTTTAAACATAGATATACGAAATCATCATGCCATAAAACCAACTTCAGAAAAGTCCTTTAAAGAATGCATATTTTTAACAACTTATAACCGAAAGATTTAGAATGGAAATGAGAGTAGTAAAATCATATGTAGCCCTCGGGCAAAAACATGTATCATAATCAGCCCCTCAGGCATGCCTCACAGTCACTCAGCACCTCACAATCACTTAGCACCTCACAGTCACTCATGCCTCCCAATCGCTCGTCACTGGGCACTCGGCATTCGGCACTAGGTGCGCTCACTGGTGGTGTGTACAGAATCTGGAGGTGCTCCTTCAGCCCAAGTGCTAATATCACTCAGCACCTCACCATCACTCAGGTCCTCGGCCACACTCAGCAGAACCACTCAAAAAGGCCCCTCGGGTGAATCAGTAAAACAGGGTACTCGACCCAAAACATCATTTTAAATCTCAAGTAATGTAAATTAGGCTGAGTTTAAAAAAAAACAGTATGCACAATGTGGCTGAGTGAAATCATCAACAAATAGTGAGGAAACATTGCAGTAAAAATCCCCCAAAGTGTCTAAACAGATCGGCACGAGGCCCCAAACACGGCTTATAGCCCAAATATTTCAACAATCTTTAGAATATAATTTAACATAAGGTTTTGAGAAAAATATGCAACTCATTATTTGCCGCAGAGAGGACCTAGTCTAATCCAAGAATCAGTACGCGCCACATACTCGTCATCCGACATGTGCGCTCATCTACAATCAGTGAGAAATATGTAGTACGGGGTTCCATACCCTCAGGACAAGATTTATAACCATTACTTACCTCTACCAGGCCACAACACTAGTCCTCTATGCTCTTGCCCCTCGAATTGGCTCTCGATTGCTCCGAATCTAGCCAAAACCAGTTTAATATCATTAATATGTACCAAAGGAACACAGCCCAATCGAAAACTATCAAATTATACCCGAGCCTCGGGTCCACATCTCGGAATTCAATAATTTTTACATCACTAGAAACCCCTTCCTCCCACGATTCTACTCATACATAAATCATCACAATCAGATCACAATTGCCTACCCAAAACCTCAAAAGAAAATTCCAATTCTCCACCCCTTCTTCTAAACCTTTTCCTACTTAAATCCTCCAATTATCAAGACTAATCCGAATGAAATAGCATAGAAACGATGTTAATAACCAGAGAACTTACCTTCACTGAAGAATCATGAGATCCCTTCTTCAAATTGTCTTCAAAGTGTTCCTCCCGCATGCAAAAATGGTGAAATAAGGCAATTTCACGGAGGCCTCTTTTTATACTGTTTCTGCCAGCATTTCCGCACCTGCAGACACTTAGTTGCACCTGCGGACCCGCAACTAAGGTCCCAGGTGCGCACCTGCGGAAGTCCCACTAACGGGCCGGTTTCGCACCTGCGGCCAATCCTCTGCACCTGCGGCTTCGCAGGTGTGGCCATAACTTTGCACTTGCAGAAAATCCCCTACCTAGCCTTTTTTCGCACCTGCGCATTGGCCATCGCACCTGCAACATCGCACCTGCTGCTACCCTTCCACAGATGCGGCCAACGCCAGAAACCCACACCAGCATCTATTTTTGCAAATTTTCCAAATTCAAAACCCCACCAACTAATCGAAATAAATCCCGAGCCCCTCGGGGTCCCAACTAACCATACCAACACACCCCATATCATTATTCCAACTTATTCAAGCCTTCGAAACACCAAGAACAACATGAAAACACCAAAATTATATCAAATTCAAGCCTATGAACGTTGAAACTTCAAAATTTTGCCAACTACCCCGAAACCAACCAAAACATCTCCGATTGATCTGAAATTTTGCAGACATATCCAAAATGACATTATGAACCTGACCCAACTTTTGGAATTCCATTCCGAGCCCGATAGCCTATTTTCCACTGCCGACCTGAATCGCCAAAAACTAACTTTCGCCAATTCAAGCCTAATTCTATACAGGACATCAAAAAATTATTCTGAACACACTCCTAAGTACCAAATCACCTAATGAAGCTATCCAATCCATAAAATACGCATTCCGAGGTCGTTTACCAATAAGTCAACCTCAGTTGACTTTCTCAACTTTTAGGCTACTTTAGGAGACTAAATGCCTCAATTCTCACCATAACCACTCCGGACCCAAACCAACTGACCCAACACAACAAAAACAGACTAGCAATATATAAAAAATAAAGAAATGGGGGAAATGGGGTAAATATCACGGAACGACCGGCCGGGTCGTTAAATCCTCCCCCTCTTAAACAAACGTTCGTCCTCGAATGGGTCTTGAAATATACCTGAAGTCTCGAATACGTGAGGATATCTGTCTCGCATCTCCCGCTCGGCCTCCCAGGTGGAATCCTCCACCGGCTGCCCTCTCCACTGAACCTTCACTAAAACTATATCCTTAGACCTCAACTTCCTGACCTGTCGACCCAAAATAGCCACTGGCTCTACCTCATATGACATATCACCCTTGAGCTGAACCTTGCTGAAGTCCAAAATATGGGAAGGGTCACCAACATACTTCCGGATCATCGAAATATGGAATACTGGATGAATACTCGATAAACTAGGAGGCATAGCAAGCCTATAAGCCACCTCCCCAACTCTCTGAAGCACCCTTCATGGGTGACACCTTCAGCAACACCTTATCCCCAAACATGAAAGACACATCTTGGACCTTCCGTTCCGCATAACTCTTTTGCCTAGACACCGCCGTGCGAAGCCGCTCCTGAATCAACTTTGCCTTACTCAATGCATCCTGAACGATGTCTGTGCCAAATAGCCTAGCCTCGCCCGGCTAAAACCAACCAACCGGAGATCTGCACCTCTTACCATATAAAGCCTCATACGGAGCCATCTGGATACTCGACTGATACCTGTTATTATATGCAAATTCTGCTAGTGGTAGAAACTGTTCGCATGAACCACCAATGTCAATCACACAAGTACGAAACATATCCTCCAAAATCTGAATTGTACGCTCCGACTGCCCGTCGGTCTGAGGGTGAAACGCGGTGCTTAACTCGACCTGAGTACCCAAATCTCTCTGCACAACTCTCCAAAACTGAGATGTGAACTAAGTGCCTCTGTCGGAAATGATAGAAACTGGAACCCCATGCAATTAGACAATCTCCCTAATATATATTTCAGATAACCACTCCAAAGAATAAGTAGTACCAACAGGAATGAAGTACGTGGACTTGGTCAGCCAATCCATAATAACCCATATAGTATCAAACCTCCTCAAAGTCTGTGGGAGTCCAACTATGAAGTCCATGGTGATCCGCTCCCACTTCCACTCTGGAATATCAAATCCCTGAAACAATCCACCTGGTCTCTGGTGCTCATACTTGACCTGCTGACAGTTGAGACACCGAGCCACAAACTCCACAATATCTTTCTTCATCCTCCTCCACCGACAATGCTGCCTCAAATCCTGATACATCTTCGCGGCACCCGGATGGATGGAATACTGCGAACTATGAGCCTCTACTAGAATCAAATCTCGAAGCCTATCTACATTAGGCACGCAAAACCGGCCCTGCATCCTCATGACCCCATCATCACCAATAACTAGATCCCTAGCATCACCGCGACGGACCCTGTCCTGAAGAACAAGCAAATGTGGATCATGATACTGGCGTGCTCTAATCTAATCGTAAAGAGAAGACATCGAGGATACACAAGCCAACAGCCGCGGGGGCTCTGATCAATCCAATCTCACCAACTGACCTGCTAAGGCCTAAACATCAAGGGCTAATGGACACTTTACTACTGGAAGGTAGGCTAGACTCCCCAAACGCTCTGCTCTGCGACTCAAGGCATCAGTCACTACATTGGCCTTCCCCGGGTGATATAAGATAGTGAGGTCATAATCCTTGAGGATCTCTAACTATCTCCTCTGAAGAAAATTCAAGTCCTTCTGCCTCACCAGATACTGCAAACTACGATGATTAGTGAAAATCTCACACTACACTCCATACAAATAATGCCGCCATCTTCAAGGCGTGAACAATGGCAGCTAACTGAAGATCATGCACTGGATAATTCTTCTCGTGCACCTTCAACTGTCTGGACGCGTAGGCAATCACCCTACCGTCCTGCATCAATACCGCTCCCAAACCAACTCTAGAAGCATCACAATAATCTGTGTAAGAACCCGAACCAGCAGGCAAAAATAGTACTGGAGCTGTAGTCAATGCTAACTTGAGCTTCTGAAAGCTCTCCTCACACTCATCAGACCATCTGAATGGGGCACCCTTCTGGGTCAATCTGGTCAAAGGCGAATCAATAGAAGAGAATTCCTCCACAAAGCGACGGTAATATTCTGCCAAACCAAGGAAACTCATAATCTCTGTAGCTGAGGACGGTCCGGGCCAACTCTGCACCGCCTCTATCTTCTTCAGATCAACCTGAATACCCTCACTAGACAACAAGTGCCCCAATAAAGCTACCGAACCAAGCCAAAGGTCATACTTGGAGGATTTCACATAAAGTTTCTCCTCCCTCAACCTCTGTAACACAACTCTCAAATGCTGAGCATGCTCTTCCTCGCTATGAAAATAAACCAGGATGTCATCAATGACGAAAGAATCAAGGTAATGCTGAAACACGTTGTTCATCAATTGTATGAACGCAGCTGGGGCATTGGTCAGCCCAAATGACACAACTAACAAATCATAATGACCATATCTGGTCCTGAAAGCCGTCTTATACCCAGATCCCGAATCAATCTTGGAAAACACTCTTGCTCCCTGAAACTGGTCAAACAAATCATCAATGCGGGGCAAGGGATATCGGTTCTTCACCGTAACCTTGTTCAACTACCAATATTCAATACAAATACGCATGGACCCATCCTTTTTCTTCACGAACAATACCGGTGCACCCCAAGCTGACACATTAGGCCGAATGAACCCCTTATCCAGGAGTTCATGAAGTTGCTCCTTCAATTCCTTTAGCTCCCTAGTTCCATACGATAAGGTGGAATAGAAATAGGCTGAGTGCCTGACACGAAAATCAATATTCCTGTCAGGTGGCATGCCTGGCAGGTCTGCAGGAAACACGTCTGGAAAGTCACGGATCACAGGAACTGAATCAATAGCGGGAGTCTCACCACTGACATCCCTCACAAAGGACAAATAAGATAAACACCCCTTCTCAACCATGCGCTGAGCCCTCAGGTAGGAAATCACCCTGCTAGGCATATGCTCGGAAGAACTTCTCCACTCAATCCTCGGACAACCCGGCATAGCTAAGGTCACATTCTTAGCGTGAAAATCAAGAATAGCATGACACGAAGATAACCAATCCATGCCCAATGTTACGTCAAAATCGACCATGCTGAGTAACAGTAGGTCCACTCGGGTCTCCATATCCCCAATAGATATCATGTACGAGTGATACACACGGTCCACAACAACAGTATCACCCACCGAAGGCGACACATGAACATAGGTGACTAGAGACTCACGGGGCATATCCAGAAAACTGGCAAAATATGAAGAAACATAGGAATATGTAGAACCAGGGTCAAATAAAGCCAAGGCATCTCGGCAACAGACTGAAACAATACCTGCGATCATGAGATCTGAGGCCATAGTATCCGGCCTGGCTGGAAATGCATACATGCAAGCCTGACCTCCCCCTCTAGGGCGGCCTTTAGCTGACTGTCTACCACCCCTGGCTTCCTGGGCGGGTGGTGAAGTGACTGGAGCTGAAGTCGAGGGATGGCCCCTCTGCTGAGAAGATTCACCGGAGCGGCAGGGACACTGCCTCCACCTGTGCCCGAACTCTCCACACTCAAAGAAACTCCCTGGAGCTGGAGGCGGGGTCTGATAGAAACCCCTAGCACGTGAAATGGGGGTGCTCGAGCTACACTCTGATGTGGGAAGGAACCAAATAAAGTACGGCCTGACTGAGAACCACGGGGACCCTTCCCCGAAGATGCACCAATATATGCTGGGCGTCCTGACTGAGGAGGCCTGAATGAACGGCCCCTACCCTGCTGAAACTGTCCCCTGAAGGGAGCACCACTGGAACTGCTCGAACCACGAGGCCTCTTGGCCTCCCTCTCCTCCCGCTCCTGGCGGCAAACAGACTCAATATCTCGAGCTATGTCAACAACCTGCTCAAATGAAGCACCCGACACTCTCTCCCGAGTCATAAATAACCGAAGGTGATAAGAAAGACCATCTACAAAACTCCTCACCCATTCCCTATTAGTAGGGACAATCTCAGAAGCATGCCTAGCCAACTCTGAAAACCTCATCTCGTACTGAGTAACTGATAACTCTCCTTGGCGCAGCTGCTCAAACTGCCTGCGCTGCTCCTCTCTGTGGGACTGAGGAACATGGTTCTCCAAAAAGATCATGGAGGACTGCTGCCAGGTGAGAGGTGCTGAGCCAACTGGCCTACGCCTCTCAAATACTCCCACCAAGTAAAGGCAGCACTGACAAACTGAAATGTAACAAACGGGACACCACTAGTCTCCAAAATACCCGCGGTATGCAGTATCCTCTGGCACCTATCTAGAAACCCCTAGGCATCCTCGCCCTCTAAACCGTTGAAAGTTGGAGGCTGAAGTATGCTGAATCTCTCCAACCTACGCTGCTCGTCCTCAGGCATAGCAGGGACCACATAATCTTGGACCGGAGCAACTGGCTGAGCTAGGGCTGCTCCCGGTGCATGAATACCTTGTGCAGCCTGATCAGATGCCTGGGCAGTTGGAGTCTGATTGCGTTACCCGGCCTGAGTTGTGGTGGAAGTAGAAGACATGGCGACTGCCTGAGCCAAACTGCTGCATTTTGTCAATATCTGAGACAAGGTCTCCTTAAGACCCGCAATACCCATAGGTACTGCCGGTTCCTAAGCCTGTCCGGCTGGAACACCATCGGCGGGAACCTGATCATAATCGATAGAGGGATCATGTGGTACTGCCCCGGCTGCTGCACGGGCTATCCCCTACCTCTACTACGGCCTCGGCCTCTCGGTGGTCTAGCCGGTGACTGGTCACTTTATCGGAATGGCGTGTCCTCACCATCTGTGAGAGAATGAAACAACATAAGTTCAGATTTCAAGAATCAATAGATCAGCACGAAAGAGTTCAAGAAAGATAGAAATGTTTCCTAAAACTTCGGCAGCCTCTCGAAGATAAGTACAGACGTCTCTGTACTGATCCGCGAGACTCTACAAAACCTGCTCATGACCGTTGAGTCCTATGTAACTTAGGCTCTGATACCAAACTGTCACGACCCTAAATCCTAAACCGGCCATGATGGCGCCTATCGTGGAACTAGGCTATCCAACTACCACATGTTCGCAATTTCTTTAAAAAAATCCCAATCAAGTTTCAAGCATTTCATAAAATATACAGAGATTACTAAATAAAGTAGGCCAATATATAGCACCGCCAACCCCAAAACCCGGAGCGAACATGTCATGAGCATCTAGAAGAATAGCCAAAATATACTATTATAATACAAAACCTCCAAATAAAAGCTAGATACAACAAGAAGGGAAAACAGAGATCCTGCGGATGCTGAACAGCTACCTCTATATCCCGCAGTCCGGCTTCGTGCGGAATAAAGGGCTAATGCTCGATATCTGAACACAGAGGTGCAGGGAGTAATGTGAGTATGCCAACTCAGTACTAATGAAAATAAATCACGTCTTAGCGGCAAGGAAACACATAAATCAATACCTTCAAATCAAAATATACACATCCTTACTTTCCAATAGTATAAACATAGATATACGAAATCATCATGCCTTAAAACCAACTTCAAAAAAGTCCTTTAAAGAATGAATATTTCTAACAACTTCAAACCGAAAGATTTAGTATGAAAATGAAAGTAGTAAAATCATAAGTAGCCCCTCGGGCAAAAACATGTATCATAATCAGCCCCTCGGGCATGCCTCATAGTCACTCAGCACCTCACAATCACTCAGCACCTCATAGTCACTCATGCCTCCCTATCGCTCGGCACTCGGTGCGCTCACTGGGGGTGTGTACACACTCCGGAGGGGCTCCTTCAGCCCAACCGCTAATATCACTCAGCACCTCACCATCACTCAGGCCCTCGGCCGCACTCAGCAGAACCACTTAAAAAGGCCCCTCGAGCGAATGAGTAAAACAGGTACTCGACCCAAAACATCATTTTAAATCTCAAGTAGTGTAAATAAGGCTGAGACTCTAAAAACAGTATGCACAATGTGGCTGAGTGAAATCATCAACAAATAGTGAGGAAAAATAGCAGTAAAAAGCCCCAAAAGGGTCTAAACAGATCGGCATGAGGCCCAAACACGACTTATAGCCCAATTATTTCAATAATCTTTAGAATATAATTTAACATAAGGTTTTGAGAAAAATATGCAACTCATTAGTTGCCGTGGAGAGGACCTAGTCCAATCCAAAAATAAGTACGCGCCACATACTCGTCATCCGACATGTGCGCCAGTCTAAAATCAGTGAGAGATATGTAGTCCGGGGTTCCATACCCTCAGGACAAGATTTATAACCATTACTTACCTCTACCGGGCCACAACACTAGTCCGTTATGCTCTTGCCCCTCGAATTGGCTCCCGATTGCTCCGAATCTAGCCAAAACCAGTTTAATATCATTAATATATACCAAAGCAACACAACCCAATCAAAAACTATCAAATTATACAAGAATCTCGAAATTCGGCCAAATCCGAGCCCCGGGCCCACGTCTCGAAATTCGATAGTTTTTACATCACTAGAAACCTCGTCCTCCCAAGATTCTACTCGTACCAAAATCATCACAATCGGATCACAATTGCCTACCCAAAACCTCAAAAGAAAATTTCAATTCTCCACCCCTTCTTCCCAACCTTTTCCTTCATAAATCCTCCAATTTTCAAGCCTAATCTGAACAATATAGCATAGAAACGACGTTAATAACCAAAGAACTTACCTTCACTGTAGAATCACTAGTTCCCTTCTTCAAATTGCCTTCAAAGAGTTCCTCCAGCATGCAAAAATCGTGAAATGAGACAATTTTCACGGAGGCCCCCTTTTTATACTGTTTCTGCCATCATTTCCGCACCTGCGGACACTTAGTCACACCTGCGGTCCCAGGTGCGCACCTGCAGAAGTCCCACTAACGGACCACTTTCGCACCTGCGGCCAATCCTCCATACCTGCGGCTTCGCAAGTGCGACCATAACTCGCACCTGCGAAAAATCCCATGCCTAGCCTTTTTTCGCACTTCCGCATTGCCCATCGCACCTGCGGCTACCCTTCCGCAGGTGCGGCCAACACCAGAAACTAACACCAGCAGCTATTTCTGCAAATTTTCCAAGTTCAAAACCCCGTCAATCAATCAAAATAAATCTCAAGCCCCTTAGGGCCCCAACCAAACATACCAACACACCACATAGCATTATTCTACCTTAGTCGAGCCTTCGAAACACCAAAAACAACACGAAAACACCAAAATTATATCAAATTCAAGCCTATGAACTTTGAAATTCCAAATTTCGCCAACTATGTCGAAACCAACCAAAACACCTCCGATTGATCTGAAATTTTGAAGAGATATCCAAAATGACATTACGAACCTGCCCCAACTTCTGGAAATCCATTCCGACCTCGATAGCCTATTTTCCACTACCGACCGGAATCGCCAAAAACTAACTTTCGCCAATTCAAGCCTAATTCTACACCGGACATCACAAAAATATTCTGAACACACTCCTAAGTCCCAAATCACCTAATGAAGCTAACCGATCAATAAAATCGGCATTCCGATGTCGTTTAACAATAAGTCAAGCCTCAATTGACTTTCTCAACTTTTAGGCTACTTTAGGAGACTAAATACCTCAATTCTCACCATAACCACTCCGGACCCAAACCAACTGACCCAACACAACAAAAACAGGCTAGCAATATATAACAAATGCAGAACTGGGGGAAATAGGGTAAATCTCACAGAATTACCGGCCGGGTCGTTATAAAAAATGATAGACAAGAAACAAGCCAGAACCGGAATATCACAACACAATAAGAACACCAGTAACTCAGCACTACATTAGTATTCCATATTAGGCCTTAGCCAACAATCAACTAAAATTGGTCAAACCTTCGAGTGAAAACCTTCAAATCGAATGTTTACATTGAAAGCTTTGAATATAATTTTTTCAAAATTGAGAATTTCCTTTGAAACATATTTTTCTCCATTTACATATATATATTTTTGAAAGAAGAATCTTTAAAATAGTTTCCTTCAAAATACATGGTTTCCAAATATCATTTTCTGCAAGACAAATGTTTTTCTTTTCAAATATACCTTTGAATTAAAAGTCCTTTAGACATAATTTTGTTCAAGGCAAATACTTTTTCAGCTATACTTTTCAATAAAAATCTTTCGATCATAATCTCCTCAGGATAAATCTACCGAAACTCAGTCCAAAACGTAGAATTTTCCATGCAGTACAGGGGGAAACCTCCCGGAATCTCGTCCGTAGTCCCAATTTAAATATGCAATGCAGTACATGGGGAAGGCTCCCGAAATCTCGTCTATAGTCCCAATTCAAATATGCAATGCAGTACAGGGGGAAACTCCCGGAATCTCGTCTGTAGTCCTAATTTAAATATGCAATGCAGTACAGGGGGAAAGCTCCCGGAATCTCGTCTGTAGTCCTAATTTAAATATGCAATGCAGTACAGGGGGAAAGCTCCCGGAATCTCGTCCGTAGTCCCAATTTAAATATGTAATGTAGTACAGGGGGAGAGCTCCCAGAATCTCGTCCGTAGTCCCAATTGAAATATGAAATGCAGTGCAGGGGGAACACAACCGGAATGTGACAGAAACAACACACGTTGGCACAACAGGCGAAAAAGGAACAAAAGACAGAATATAAGGTGCGGCGAGCAAATGAATACAATGACTTGAATCACAAGAATGGTAAAACTCACTCATAAGAAGTAGTCACTGAAGGGAAATACCAAGCACAAATGAAACGATATAGCGAGGGGAAAACAAAAAACAATATAGCAATGATTCACAATACTCAAGTCATCAATAAGAAATCAATCATCCCGGCAAGGGAAACAACCATAACCAATATCACCTAAACAGTCATCTAAACCGAAGTAACACTTAAGGAAAAAATCGTATAAATCACGATGTACGACTCAAGGGAATGCTTGACACCAACATATAGATATTCCAATCACTGCTAAACAATTATAGGGCTAGACTATGATAATTCTAGTCAAATAGGCAGTTTATGAAGGAAGATATAGCACGACGGTAGAAAAGATAAAGTCTTCAGTTAAGTCAAATTACGATCAAATAAGAAACAAAGGAAAACTAAGCAAGAAATTTCTAATTTAAGCAGAAAGAGATGAACTAGCAATCAAAACTCAGATATAACAAATACAACTATATACACATGGGATATAAGGACCTAAGAATCCTAAAAGGCCAACCTAGTTGCAAATAAGTCCGAGTACGCACTCATCACATCGCGTACAAAAACATAGAAGACTCAATCCTAAGGGGTAGTTCCCCCACACAAGATTAGGGAAGATACTTACCTCCACCGCTCGGATCAAACTTGAAATCACGTTCTTGCCACGTGTATCCGACTCCCAATGGCCCAAATCTAATCAAATCAATAGCATCGTGTAAATAATACTACAAGCAACTAGTTTAACTAATAAATTCGAAGCTAAGACGCGAAATAAGGAAAATTGCCCGAAAGGTACCCCGAGGCCACGTCTCGGAATCAGGTAAAATTTACAAATTTAGAACACCCATTCACTCACGAACTCACTCGAACAATAATAATCGAAAATCGACATCAGAATCTCACTCAAATCTCAGATTTTCAATTGGGAAACCTTTTCTCCCATTTCCAAACTTTTACACTCAATTTCCTTGATAATATGCGAAAAACCATAATTGATTAATGAAATAAACCAAATTTGAGTAAGAATCGCCTTCTCCCGAGCTCAAAATCCAAAAAATGGAGTTAAAATAAACAACCCTCGATTTTGTCCCCTTTTCTGCCTAGCAATCCTCGCACCTGCGATCATTTCTTGCACCTGCGCATTCCGCACCTGCGGTCCAACTAGTCACACCTGCAGAAATCACTAACTCCCACATCTTCACACCTGCGCTTAAAGTCACGCACCTGCGGGCTCGCAGGTGCAGCCAAAACCTCACATATGCGCCTCAGGCTTGAATCCCCAAATTCCGCATCTGCGGGCTTCCCTTTTGCGCTTGCGATCTCTCATTTGCGGCTACCCATCCGCAGGTGCGGAAAAACACCAGAACTCAAAAAACCAGAAGTTCTAAGTTCTCAAAAAGAATCTGTTAACTACCCGAAACACACCCGAGGCCCCTGGAAACTCGACCAAACATACAAATCAATCCTATGACTCGATACGAACTTGGTCGAGCCTTCAAACAACTTCACCTAACATGAAAATCACCAATTATGCATGGATTCAAGCCTATGAACTATGAAATTTCAAAAATCCACGACCCATGCCGAAACACATCCAAACTAGTCCGAATGACCTGAAATTTGACACACAGGTCACAAATGACACAACGGACCTACAACCACTCTTAGAATTCCATTCCGAGCCAGATATCAAGATTTCACCTATTGGCCGAAATCGCCAAAAATCTAACTTCCGCCGAATTACTTCAAATTACTCTACGAACTTCCAAAACAAATTTCGGACGCGCGCCTAAGTCCAAAATCATCATCCGAAGCTGTTGGCATTAACCAAACTCATTCTGAGTCCGTTTACACAAAAGTCAAACCTATGGTCAACTTCCATCACTTAAGCTTCAAAAATTAAAAATTTTCTCCCAATTCGACTCCGGATTATCCGGTAACTGAATCGAACCGTGCACGTAGGTCAATATACACAAAGTGAAGTAGTTCAAGAACTTATTCCACTGAACGGAGCTTAATTTCTCAAAAAAACCGATCGGGTCGTTACAGTCAGGAACAAAATAATTTCCATCTAGAAATATGGATGTGCTATATGATTTAATTGTGCCTCCACAATGCACAAAGATGAGTTCTCAAAGAAGGTTGGAAAATGTGTTGGTGATCCTAACAATAGGGGAGAAAATTGACAACTGAAAAAGTGATACGTGGAATGAATTATTATGAATACATCTGGATCCTCATACAAGAAAATGTGAACTTGAAGTTCAAGTGATAATTCATTTGCAAAATATTGCCATGCGCATTTGCAGACCTAAATCTAAATGTTATATTTCAGCTGCTATTACTTCAAATAGAATAAAGTCCATGATGGACATAGTCTGTGGAACACATAAAGCGTAATAGACTAACCGGTTCCAAAGATAAAACTCCTTGAAAAAGAAGAGGAGCAACTGATAAAGATGATCATACTAAGGAGGCAAGTGTTCTATAAGAGCTCCACAACATAACACTTTATAAGACCTCAAGGGAGAGGCTCAAGTACCTAAAACTATTGAGATCTCGATAAGTTATGTCTTTATTGAGCGGTGATGGAAACGATATAAAATGATCATCGACGATATTGTTAATATAATATAGTTCTCAATATTATTAATATTGACGAGGATCCTGAGCTCAAATTTGTCATGGAATTTGGACGGATAAATTATTGGCCAAATGAAAAATACGCAATGAGAATTTACTTCATCTAAAAAATGTGAAGTTGGACGTATAGTCCCAACACCTAAAAGTATAAAGGCAGTGGAGGTATAAATGTGTTCTTTTGCAAAAAGTTGAATTAAAAATCAAGTCGATAGACATAAAGATAACTTGTGGCACAAGAAGATTGGTAAATGTCCCGGCATTGATTAAATGGAAACATGTTCTCTTGTTGTGGATGCAATTGCTTTTAGATTTTAGTCTGACAATACCTGAAAACTTTTATATGCATATTTAAAAATCATTGAAGGATTTAAATTGTTCTGAAGCATATTAAGGTTCCCAAGAAATTTATTAAATAAAGCTTCAACAAATCCTTATGTGGATTAGAGCAAGCATGGCATACATGATTTATTTTTGTGTATATTGCAATTGGTTCACTATGTATCTTGCTAGAATCATGAGTATAACAATATGCTAGAGAGATACAATTTAATTCATATATACAGATATTGGAATACTATTAGTATTATATTGCAAAATAAATCCTTGATACAGATTTGTTTATTCTAACAAATATTGTCAAGGTTTTGTTGGTTATGAAAATGCAGTCATTTTGTGAAGTTCATTCTTCAGAAAATCTATTTGTATGTGAGGGTACTACCATATTAATATTTCACAAGGTAGTGAATTGTTGATAATTATTTAAGCCATGTCAATATAATAGCAACTCTTAAAGCAAGTAACTTTCCCCATATCTTTTCTGCTTATGTGACTTGTCAGGAGGTTTTCTTCATGGGTTTGGAGTGTTTCGAACACTACCCTAAAAGGGAGGCTTAAGTTCTAGGATTTTGACTGTAGTAGAACTGTGTGAAGACGACTCCGGAATGAAGTTTCGTCAATTCAGTTAGCTTCGTGGGGTGATTTTGGACTTACGAGCATGTCCGGGTTGTATTTTGGAGGTCTGTAGCTAAATTAGGCTTGAAATGGAGAAAGTTTAATTTTTGGGAAGTTTGCCAGAAGTGGATTTTTTGATATCGCGGTCAGATTTCTATTCCGAAAGTTTGAGTAGGTCCGTAATGTTGAATATGACTTGTGTGAAAAAATTAAAGTTCAATCGGACTTGGTTTGATAGGTTTCGACATTGGTTGTAGAAGTTTGGAGTTTCAAGTTCATTAAGTTTGGATTAGAGGGTGATTCATGTTTTTGTTGTTGTTTGATGTGATTTGAGGGCTTGACTAAGTTTGTATGGTGTTTTAGGACTCGTTGGTATGTTGGGTTGATGTCCGGGGGGATCGGGTTGGTTGATGGTTAAAAAATTGGGAATTGATTTTGGAAGATGCCCGAAGTTCTATGATCTGGTGCATCTAGTTCCCTTATACGCGATCGCGTGAGATAGTCCGCAATCATGTAGGCTAAGTTGGCCAGAGGAAAGATTTGTTCTTCGCATTCGCGGGCAGGAGTATGCGAATGCGTTTTGGTATGAAGTGGTGCTTCTCGGACGCGTGGCCAAGGTCGCGTTTCTCGTATTGTTAAGGAGGCTAAAGCTGGGCCACGCGCTTGGCTCATCGAGAACGCGTGGGGTCGTTCACGATCGCGATCGCGTAAGTATGAGAGCTAATGCATCACTTTCGCGTGGCTAAATTTGAGCGCTCGGAGTCGGATAATCGAGGAAAAGCCATTCTTTCAGATTGAAATGTGTTTGGTTCGAGGTAACTGGCTTGCATAACCTTGTATGGGGGGAATCCCCTTAGGATTTGGTATTGTTGTGTTATGTAAGTGTGGTGTACGTGAGGTGACGAGTGCATATACGAACTATTTGTTGTGAAACCCAATTTTTACTGAGTAGTGACCTGTTTTCATCTTGATTGAGTTATGCAAACATGTGTAGTTATCCTGTTTAGTCTAATATGGCATGTCTACGTGCTTTAACTGTTTATTTGAACTCTGTGCAGTATGCCTAGCTGATTTCCTGCTTTTTTCTGGATCTTTATCTATCTTAACTGTGGAATTCTTGTTGTTAGCTGTTGTATTTAACAGTTTGAGCTGTGTGTTTACTTTTGAGACTACGAGGCAGTTCTTTAGGAGTTCTCCCTACATATTTACTTTTGAGACTATGAGGCAGTACCTCAGGAGTTCTCTATGTATATTTACTTTTGAGACTACGAGGCGGTACCTCGGGGGTTCTCCTTGTATATTTAGTTTTGAGACTACGAGGCGGTACCTCCGGAGTTCTCCCTGCATATTTACTTTTCAGACAACGAGGTGGTACCTCGGGGGTTCTCCCTACACATTTGCTTTTGAGATTACGAGGTGGTACCTAGGGGGTTCTCCCTACATATTTACTTTGGGACTACGAGACGGTATCTCGGGAGATTCCCTGCTGTTTATCCATGCATGTTGTGCTGCTATATTGTTGTGTTTTTATTTTTGTTAAATTCTAGTCTCTTATTATACTGCTACATTCTCCTACTTTATTCATTATATACCAGTGGGCCCTAACCTGACATCATCACTACTCGATCGAGGTAGTATTGGCACTTACTGGGTATCGTTGTGGTGTACTCATGATACTTTTATGCTCATGTTTTGTGTGCAGATCCAGGTACTCATTATCAGCCCCGTGATTAGTGAGCAATGATAGTTTGGAGACTTCAAGGTATATCTGCCGCGTCCGCAGAGCTCGGAATCCCCTTCTATTCTCCTCTATGTCAATTACCTTATGTACTTCTTTTGTTAGACTCTAGTGTATAGAGATACTAGTTTCCTTCTATAGCTTGTGACATATGATGTTCAGGGTTTTGGGAAGACTGTGTATTTCTAGAGTGTTGGTAATTGTACATGCCGAGCGACAGTGTTACTAGTTATTCAATTATCTATTACAATTATTTGTTAAGTTATACTTTCATTTTTGTTATTTCCACAATTTGTTAGGATTACATAGTCATAGAGACTAGGTGCCGTCACGACGTTTTATGGAGAGAGTTTTGGGTCGTGAGAAGTTGGTATCATAGTTCTAGGTTCATAGGTGTCGTGAGTCACAAGTCGGTTTATTAGAGTGTTGAGGATCGGTATGGGGACGTCTGTACTTATCTTCACGAGGCTATGGAACTATTAAGAAAAAATTACACTTCTTTGATTCCTTATCGTGAAAAACTTTTTTGACTTCGAAATTCAAAACTTTTGTATTCTGTTCTCTCATAGATTATGAGGACATGTACAAGCAGATCTGATGACCAGGCAACCGCGCCTGAGAGACTGGGGCTGGGGTAGAGGACGAGGATGTCCACGCAGTGCAGCCAAAGCACCTGCACGAGTTGCTACAGAGGAACCCCAGTAGCTCCAGCTGGAGGGCAGGAACTTGAGGTACCTATTGCTGCACCAGCCCTCCAGGAGACTAGCCCATTTTCTGAGCATGTTCAGCACCTTAGGTTAGGCTGGATTGATTCCACTTGCTCCTCCCACATCTTAGGCCCGGGGAAGAGCACAGACTCCTGCCGCCCGTACCCTACAACAGCGGTTCAGGTAGACTATGTTCCAAAGACTATACCGATGCAGTCGGTGGCTTCAGTCCAGCTCGAGGCTAGTACATCAATTTCTGAGGCGGAGCAGCTCACACTTGAGAGGTACAAGAAGTACCACTCTCCTACCTTCAGTGGATTGGAGATAGATGATGCCTAGGGTTTTTTGGAGGAGTGTCACTGTATTCTCCGTATTATGGGTGTAACAGAGTTGATTAAGGTTTCTTTTACTACATTCCATCTTAGAGGAGCAACATATAAGTGGTGGCATGTTTATGAATTGGGTCATCTGGCTGAGGTAACTTCACATACATGGACTCAGTTCTCAGACATGTTTTTGAGGGAGTATGTTCCTCAGGAACGCATGGCGTGCAGAGTTTGAGTAGCTGTGCCATGGTGCTATGACTGTGTTAGAGTATGCAGTTTGCTTAAGTGATTTGTCCTGACATGCACCAGCCTTAGTTGCCACAGTTCGAGAGAGGGTTCGTTGGTTTATTGAGGGACTCCACGCAAGTATCAGGCTTAGCATGGCCTGAGAGTTGGAGATGGATATTTCTTACCTGCATGTTGTGAGTATTGCTAGGATGTTGGAGGGTATGCTTGCTTAGGAGAGAGAGGATAGGTGGGCTAAGGGGTCTCAAGAGTCTGGCACTTACAGTGGTACTCGTGCCCCAAGTGCAGTTTGTCATGGTAAGGGCTATTTGATTCGCCCCGTTCACTCAGCTCATCCATCCACCAGTGGTATTCCAACCCCTTCTAGGCCGTAGGAGCCTTATTATGCATCGTCAGTATGTACTGTACCTCCTATACGGGGTGCTTTTAGTGGCCAGTCCGGTAGACCTGACTCGAGCTAGTCACAACAACCACACCCTCCGAGAGATTTTTTTAAGTGTGACGACACTCACCATATGGTGAGGGATCGCCCCAAACTTGGGAAGGGTGCACCTCAACAGGCTTCTCAGCCACCGCATGCTCCACCGGGTCCTTAGGCTATGATTACAGCACCAGCTACCGCCCCATTTGCTCAGTCAGCTCGAGGTAGAGATCGGGGAGGTAGAGGTCGCCCTAGAGGAGGAGGCCATGCCAGATACTATGCTCTTCCTGCTTGTACAGAGGAAGTTGCTTCCGATTCTGTCATTACATGTATTGTTCTAGTCTAGCATAGAGATGCATTTGTCATATTTGATAGCCTCTACTTATTCCTATGTGTCCTCTTATTTTGCCTTTTATTTGGGCATATCTCGTGATTCATTGAGTTCTCTTGTTTATGTGTCTACAACTGTGGGAGATTCTCTTATTATATACAATGTATATCGGTCGGGTTTGGTTGTTCTTAGTATTTTTGAGACCAGAGTCGATTTATTATTGCTCAGTATGGTAGACTTTGATATTATTTTGGGCATGGACTGATTTTCGCCCTTGTAACGACCCGACCAATCGTTTTCAGAGTTATAGCCCTGATCTCCTGTTTACTGCTTTCCCCATATCTCTTTATACTTATGTTTCTTGCCTGTAGGTCTTTGTTGTGGTTCCAGTGTGTTTTGGGACACTTAGTCCCTAAATGGAAGCTTACGTCTTAAGATTTGGGTTGTAGTCAGAACTGTGTGAAGACGACTCTAGATTGGAGTTTCGTCGATTGTGTTAGTTTCTTCGGGTTATTTTTGACTTAGAGGCGTGTTCGGATTGTGTTTTGGAGGTCTATAGATTAATTAGGCTTGAAATGGAGAAAATTAATTTTTTTTAGAGATTTAGACTGGTAGTGGACTTTTTTATATCGATTTCAAATTCCGATCCAGGAAATTGGATTAGGTCCGTAAGGTTGAATATGACTTGTGTGAAAAATTTGGGGTCAATCGGACATGGTTTGATAGGTTTCAACATCGGTTGTAGAATTTGGAAGTTTCAAGTTCATTAAGTTTGAATTAGAGGGTGATTTGTGTTTTTAAAGTTGTTTGATGTGATTTGAAGGATCGACTAAGTTCGTATGTTGTTTTAGGACTGGTAGGTATGTTTGGTTGAGGTAGTGCATTACGAACACGACAAGGGCATCGCGTTCGCGTAGAGACGGTTGAGCGGCTGGGACCCCAGGCCCTTTTGCCTACGGGTTCACGATGTTGGTCCCGCGTTCACTTAGGGTTCAGCTGAATGGTCTTTGTGTTCATGGCTAGTGTATCGTGTTCGCGATGAAGCGATGCTGGGTCAAATTAAGTTTGTACTTTCTGAACGCGAGGGTCCTTTCGCGTTCGTGAAGAAGAAATCACTGGGAAAACTTATATCATTTCTAAACGAGGGTTTGGCCATTTTTATCAAAACTTACGTTAGGGAGCTCGGATTTGGAGAAGAATTTTAGGGTTTCAGAGATATCGATTGGGTAATGATTCTACACTCCTTTTTGGTTATATCCTACTAATCTATCATTAATTTCATCTATATATTCAGATTTTGGGGTTGAAATTTGTGATAAAATTGGAAGAAGTTCTTCAACTAAGATTTCTAGTTTTGGGAAGGGATCTGTAGTTGGATTTAAGTAATTTTTATATGGTTGGACTCGTGAGTGAATGTGTGTTCATACTTTGTGACTTCTTTCCAATTCTGGGACGTGGGCCCGAGGAGGCTTTTTGGGACGATTTCCTAATTTCTTAGTTTAGCTTAGATTTCATTGAGCACATTAATTTCTTATAGCTATATTTATGGTATATAATTGATTTTGGCTAGATTTGGGCCATTTGGAGTCGGATATTCATGGGAAAAGCATTGCTACCGATTGGTTTAGGTTGGTTCGAGGTATGTGGCTTGCCTAACCTTGTGTGGGGGAAATCCCCTTAGGGTTTGGTACTGAAATTGATATGTGAGCACCGTGTACACGGGGTGGCGAGTGCGTAGACGGGCTATTTGTTGCAAATACCTGATTTTATTGAGTAATTACCTGTTTTCACCTTAATTGAGTATACCAGCACGTGTAGTTACCTATTAGCATAGCATAGCCTATCTACGTGCCTTAATTGCTTAACTGTGCTTTTGCAGCATGCTTACTGAATTGCTGCTTCCTTTTCTTGATTTGACCTTAGCCTAAATTGTAGATTCTTTTGCTCTAACTACTATATTCAATTGTTTAAGCTGTGTATTTACTTTGGGACTACGGGACGGTATCTCTGGAGATCCCCCTGCACATTTGCTTTTGAGTATACGAGGTGGTACCTCGGGAGTTCTCCCTACACATTTATTTTGGGACTACGAGACGATGTCTCAAGAGATCCCCTGTTGTTTATTTTCATCTGTTGAACTGTTATTTGCTGTATTTCTTTTGCTTAGATCCAGTCTATTATTGTATGTGTATTTTCTGCTTCATTTATTATTTACCAGTGGGCCTGGCCTGACCTCGTCATTACTCGACCGAGGTTAGGCCTGGCACTTACTAGGTACCATCGTGGTGTATTCATGCTACTATTTTGCACATGTTTTCGTCTGTAGATCTAGGTACATCTTTCCAGCCTCATTATTAGTCGTACACCTCTGCTGCTACGGAGACTTCGAGGTACATCTTCCGTGTCTGCATACCTAGGAGTCCCCCCATTTTCCCTTTTTGTGTAGTTCTTCTTCTACTACTTACAGAACACTGATGTATAGAACTTATAGTAATTTCGTAGAAGCTTGTGACTTATGATGTTTCGTGTCTTGGGAAAGTTCTTCATGTATTTTTTTGAGAGTTGTTATTTTATATGCCGAGCAACATTTCTATCACTATTTCATTTTGTTGCTATTAATGGTTTAGAGTTATGGTTCATTTTCGCTATTTTTTCGCAAATTGTTAGGCTTAACCAGTCGTAGGGACAAGGTGTTCTCATGACATGTTTCGGAGGGATATTTATGTCGTGACAACCCCATTATTCTATTCTCGATTGTCACGCTAAGACCGGGATGCTGGCTATGTCAGGATTACCACGATTAGAGTGGAGAGGTACCTTATAGTATACTACAAAGAGAGTCATTCATTTCTTAAAGCTCAACAAATGGTTGAGAAGGGGTGTGACGCGTATTTAGATTATGTGAGAGATGTCAGTAATAATACCCCTATAGTTGAGTCAGTTCCATTAGTGAGGGAATTTCTGGATGTATTTCTAGTTGATCTTCCGGGCATGCCGCCCGACAGTGTCACGACCCAATTTCCCACCGTCGGGACCGTGATGGAGCCTAGCGCTATACTTTCTAAGCAAGCCAACATTTGAGGGTTACAAAATTAAAACAATTAAAAACATATGAGAAATATTACGACCATCCAATATACGATACCAAAAGTAATAAATGGAATAGTAAAACAGTAATGCGAAACTAATACTAATGTCTTGCTACCTAGGGTTTGGAGTCACAATTCACGAACTACTAAGAATTTACTATAAGTATTTGGCTGAAGGATAATGTATAACTGTTTATGAACTAAATAAATCAGCAACTGAATAATAATTAAGAGACTCCAGGAATCTGCGAACTTCAGCAGATCTACATCGTGTCTCTGTGCGAAAGTGTCAACTCTAATTCGAACTCCGCTCAGACCTAAACCTGTATCTGCACAAGAAGTGCAGAGTGCAGTATCAAAAGAACCGATCACATGTACTGGTCAATGTCAAGCCTAACCTCGGCGAAGTAGTGACGAGGCTAGTACATGACACCACATAAAAACCTAGACATGTATAATCATGCTAGTAGAAATAACAGCAAATAAAGAAAAGTAAACAACAAATGATGGGAAGTGAGCATACAATGGGGAATTTAACAAAAGGAGTCAGAAAACAATAAGACAGAAATAGACAATGATCAACAACAATTTAAGCAATTAAAATATAAAGGAAACTTGAACGGCATCACCCTTCGTGCTTTTACTCTAAGCCTCACAAAAAATTAATTAGAATGTACGACATCACCCTTCATGCTTTTACTCTCATCCTTACCAGATTATAAATAAGAATGTGCGGCATCACCCTTCCTTCTTTTACTCTCACCTCACAATATAGAAAAATTATACACGACAGCACCCTTCGTGCTTTACACTCTTCCTCACAATTTAAATAAATTATGCACCTTCATTCTTTACACTCTTCCTCACAATTTAAATAAATTATGCACGACATCAACCTTCGTACTTTACACTCTTCCACTCCATTTAAATAAATTATGCACGACATCACCCTTCATGCTTTACACTCTTCCTCACCCGTCACAGAATCTTTAACAACATATAAAGAGGAATTTCACATGAAATCAATATTTCATCTTAGTTTCTATCACCATTTAATATTTCAATTTCAACTCAATATTCATAATATTATCCATCTCGGTGGAACCGGATACAAATCTTCCAGCATTTCACTAACAATAAAAATCATAGATAATAGGCTTTAAGACAACAAGAATAACAAGAATTAGCTTTCCCTCGCATGTTATGACTCGACCAGAACGTATAGGTACTCGTCACCTCACATATACATCATATTTAGCAACAAAACAAGTAGAAAATAGTCACACAATACCTATTCCCTCAATCTAAGGTTAGACACAACACTTACCTTGACTTCGCAGGCCACTCACTGCTCAAGTACAACTTTTTCTTTAGAATTCACCTCCAACCCACTCGTATCTAATCATAATTAATTCAATATCATTAATTATTGCTAAAGGAGTTAATTTTAATGCATAATCATGGTTTCCTAAGTTTTCCTAAAGAAGTTAAAAACCAACCCTGGGCCCGCTTCGTCCAAACTCGAGGTTGGGACCAGAATCCGTTTACCCGTTCACCCCTGAGCCCAGGTATGCAATTGGTTTTGGAATCCGACCCCAATTGTGGTCAAATTCCCCAAATTTTGAAATACCTAGTTTCTACCCCAAAATCCCTAATTTCACCATGAAAACCTTAGATTTCTAGGTTTAATTCTTATAAATAGAAGTAAAAGATTGAAAGAAACAAGTTAAGAACACCTTACCTACGTTTTGGGGAAGAAATTTCCTTAGAGAAATCACCCTAGGTCGTCTACACCTTTGAAAATAAGAAGAAAAAGGCTGGAGTTTGAATTAAATGAACTCACTTCCCGACCTTCGCACCTGTGGTACTTGGGCCGCATCTGCCCGTCCGCACGTACGGACAAGAGGTCCGCTTCTGCAGAATGGGACTGGGCCCTTGGGGTCGCATCTGCGAATGGGTTTTCGCTTATGCGGTCCCGCTCCTGCAATCAGGAGTCTGCATCTGCATATAAAGGGAAGGCTGGCCTGGGTTGCATCTGCGGGCTGTCGCTCGCACCTGCAGCCAAAGACTCGCAGGTGCGGGCACACCCAAATGGAGCTCGAGCCCTCAGGGATCAAAACAAAACATGCAGACAAATCTAATACCATCCTACGGACTTGCTCGTGCGATCAAATCGCTAAAATAACATCTAAAACTAGGGATTTAGCATTAAAACTCATGAATTCCTCAAGAACATTTCAAATTCACTATCTTCTCAATCGGACGTCCGAATCAAGTCAAATAAACTCCGATTTCCACAAAATTTCACATATATGACTTAAATATTATAATAAAACTGTATCAGGATCCGAAACCAAAATACAGGCCCGGTACCAATGAGTTCAAACATCAATCAATTTCTATAATTCCTTTAAATTTCAGTCTAATAATTTTCATTAAAAAATTCATTTCTCGAGCTAGGGACCTTGGAATTCGATTCCGTGCATACGCCAAGTCCCATATTCTACTATGGACCTCCCAAGACCGTATGAACACGGGTCCGACTCCATTTACTCAAAACTGGTCAACCCAAAAATCAAAATTTAACTCTAAAAAATTATTATTTAATATTATTTTCACATAAAAGCTTTCCGAATTCATGCGTAGACTCTGCATGTAAATCAAGGTGGATAAAAATAATGTTTTAAGGCTCACATAATGGAGTCTTAATTCATAAGATGACCCTTTGGGTCATCATAGATAGAGATATTGATTTTGGCATTGATTTGTTGCCAGGAACCCACCCCTTCTCTATTCCTCCATATCGTATGGCTCCTCCTGAGTTGAAGGAATTAAAGAAGCAGTTACAGGTGTTTCTTGATAAGATCTTCTTTCCGCCCAGTGTGTTACCTTGAGGTCTTCTGGTATTGTTTGTGAAGAAGAAGGATTGTTTTATGTGTATGCGCATTGATTATCGCCACCTAAACAAAGTTGCAGTGAAAAACATGTATCCATTGTGTCGTATTGATGACTAATTTAATAAGTTACAAGGTGCCAGGGTGTTTTCTAAGATTGACATACGTTCATGCTACTATCAAATGAAGATTTCGGAGCTAGATATCCCAAAGACTGCTTTCAGGACTCAGTATCGTCACTACGAGTTCCTTGTGATGTCTTTTAGGCTGACCAATGCCCTAGCAACATTTATGCACTTGATGCTCAGTGTGTTCCAGCCCTATCTTGACTCATTCGTCATTGTGTTTATTGATGACATTTTGGTGTACTCCCGGACTCAGGTGGATCATGAGCAGCACATAAGGACTATGCTTCAAACCTCGAGAGAAAAGAGGTTATATGCAAAATTTGTAAAGTGTGAGTCTTGGGTCATGTAGTATCGAGTGATGGGATCAAAATGGATCCGCAAAAGGTGGAAGCAGTGTAGAGTTGTCCTAGAGCATCCTCAGCTATGGATATCTAGAGTTTTCTTGGTTTGGCGGGGTATTACCGTCATTTTATAGAGGGTTTCTCATCTATTGCATCACCTATGACCAGGCTAACCTAGAAGGCTGCTCCATTCAGGTGGACAAAGGAGTGTGAGGAGAGCTTCCAAAAGCTCAAGACAACTTTGACTACAACCCTGGTATTGGTATTTCCTACAGATTCAGGGTCTTATTCTATATATTGTGATTCATAGCGGATTGATCTCGGTGCGGTGTTGATGCAGGACAGTAGATTGATTGCCTACACGTCCAGATAGCTCTTGTACATGAAAAGAACGATCCTATCCACGACCTTGAGTTAAAAGCTATTGTTCAAGCAGAAGGATCTTAACTAGCGTCAGCGGAGGTGGTTGGAGCTATTTAAGGATTATGATATCACCATTTTGTACCATCCCGAAAAGGCTAAAGTGGTGACCGATGCCTTGAGTCGCCGGGCAAATATTTTGGGGAGCTTAGCATTTCTACCAGCAGTAGATAGGCCATTGGTGTTGGATGTTCAGGCCTTAGCTAGCCAGTTTGTTAGATTGGATATCTTGGAGCCGAGTCGAGTGTTGGATTGTGTAGTCTCTTGGTCTGCTCTTTATGATCGTATCAGGGAGCGTCAATATGATGACCCCCATCTGCTTGTCCTTTGGGACACGGTCCAGGACAGTGATGCTAAAGAGGTCACTCTTGGGGATGATGTTGTGTTGAGGATGCAAGGCAGGCTATGTGTTCCCAATGTAGATGGTTTGTGTGAGTTGATTCTCCAGGAGGCCCATAGTTCGCAGTATTCCATTCATCCGGGTGCCCTGGAGAATTATCAGGACTTGAGGCATCATTACTGGTGGAGGAGAATAAAGAAGTACATAGTGGAGTATGTACTCGGTGTCTAAATTGCCAGGAGGTAAAGTATAAGCATCAACGGCCAGGTGGATTGCTTCATAAGTTAGAGATTTCAGAGTGGTCATGGGAGCGGATCACTATGGATTTCGTTGTTGGGCTTCCACGGACTCAATAGAAGTTTGATGTAGTTTGGGTGTTTGTGGATAGGCTGACCAAGTCAACTCATTTCATACCAGTGATGACTACCTATTCTTCTGAGCAGCTGGCTCGAGTTTATATCTGCAAGATCATCAAACTTCATGGCATAACAGTATCCATCATCTTTGATCGAGGTACGCAGTTTACATCACGGTTCTGGAGGGCCGTACATCATGAGTTGCAATTTCTACCCTAGCCAGCATCCCTAACTACATTATTCAAATTGCCTTTTTACCCAGTAAAATCCTTTAAATAATTATTAGGAATTTTATTTGGGATACCACGGATAGCAAAAAAAGTTACATCTTCTCAAATGGAACATTATCACAACAGATAAATCCACAGGGGGATTCGGAGTTAAAAAAGCAAGATCCAAAAATAAAAAATAAAGTACTCCTAGCAAGTCTTGCTTGGCGACTATTAAACTACCCTCATTCCCCATAGGCAAATCTTCTCATAACCAAATAAATAAATAACTCCCCCAAGAACACTTCTTTCATATGGAACAGCCTAAAGATTGGTTGGGAAATTTGCTCTAAAGGCACAACCTAGACAATTGGTAACAATTAATCTCTTGATATGCGGAACTCACGATGGATTCCCAACTGCTAACCACTCCGCAAACTTCCAATGGGGCCTTTAAATAACTCCAACCTAATTATCACTCCTAAAGACCTCTACCAAGATAACACTTGGTCTCTTAGTAAAATTTCCTTTGACATTTCTTCTATAGTAATCGACAAAATTAATTCCATTATTATACCATCTAGTAGCCTTCCGGATAGAATTTATTGGGGCGAAACCAAATATGGTTCCTTCACCACCAAGTCCTGCTACAAGCTCATTCACGAGTCTTGTAGTGATCAAGAGCACAATAAAGATAACTTTGACTGGATTTAGACTATAAATTGTCCCAACATGACAGGATTTTGTGTAGAAAGTACTTACAATACATTGACATAAATATAGACACAACTTGCACATGCTGTAGAAATGGGGAAGAAGATATCCAGCACATTTTTCTACACTGTAGTATGCCCAGAACTTTCTGGCTTTCAATTCTACGCCAGCCTCCAAATAATACAAGCAACAACCATAATAATCACTAACTACTTTATCTAAAATAACATGAAACCATGACTTTAACTTAATCACAATGCCCAACATAGTAATCGGGGAAGATCTCTTCGTTCCTAACATGGAACCTTTGGCTGAACTGAAACAATAACAACATTAACAATGCCTCACACACTTTATCGGCTTCTACTATTGTAAAATATGCCCTAGAATAAAAACATTTTCACTGACAGGGAAAACAACACTTCAAAGAGAATCCCCCTATGTATTCGATGGCATGCACCACCCAAGGCTTGGTACAAACTTGATGTCGATGGTGCTTTTCGAAGTGGCAAACCAATCTCAGGGATACGTGGGCTCATCAGAAATGCTGATTCAAGCTGGACATTTCGATTTATAAAGTCAATACATGTAGATTCTCCTATCCATGCAAAACTCCAAGCGATCCATCAAGGATTAACCATTGCAGCAAAACACAATTTTACTCCACTAGAAGTGGAAACGGACTCCACAGATGTAGTACATTATCTCCAAACGGGATACATGACTTACAACAACATTATTTTTTATTGTAGGTGGTTAATGTTCAAAATGGGAAAAGTGGTTCTCAAACATAACTGCAGGGAAGGGAATGCAGCTACTCATCAAATGGCAAGGGAATGATAAAAAAATGTCTACGATAAATAAACTTTTATGTTATGATGTTCCACCACCTTTTGTCGAGTCAGGATGCTGGGACAAAAGAAGTGTTGTTGTAGTACGAACTATGTTATTTAATGTCAGTAAAAGTCTAGCTGAACTAGGAAATGTTGATGCAAATCTGTAGAAGTGGTAACGCTACATGTAATAATTCTACACTACCTTAGTCTTTATAAATAAAATGCTTGTATTCTTCAAAAAAAAAAAAGTACATGGAAGAATAAGAATCTCTCCTCTCTTTCTCTTTATATCTCTTAGCTTATTTTTTCTTGTTTTATATTGTTACTTTGAGTTAAGTTTCTTAACAAAAAGTATTTTAAGTCATAATATTTAGAATTCTAGGGAGTCAAACAAGATTATCTTTAACCATATTTTTTGCAAGCAATTTAATAATATTTAGAATTACTAGGAAATGTTGATGCAAATATGGTTAAAGAAACTTAACTCAAAGCAGTAGTGCATAAGAACTAGAAGGTGTTATTTTAATTTCGTCAGTGGACGATGGACTACATATGATTTAAATTTTCGTTTTCTCTAGTCTTAGATTAAGCCGATATACCGCCTAATAACCGTTCGATAATTGTTAATCCGAACGAACCGACCGATATCTTATCGGTAGGCTAACAAATTAGTACATGTATGAGCCGATAGCCGATAATTCAAACCGTTGAAGGTAATTATCCGCCCAATCCCCCCGATAAGTAGTCCCAGTGTGCTTCAAGTTAGAAAGTAAAAAGAGAAATGAGGTGGAAATATATATAGGTGTGATTCATGAGCTTTATGATGTTTTTGGCACAAATGTCTGAAAATCGATAAAGAGGATGAGTAGTTGACATACTTTTTTCCCTTCAACACAGTTGATGTACTATTACTTTCTTGTTTTAGTATAATTATGCTATAACAAGCAAAGGAGATTTTAGGATGATAGCATTGTGATGACCCCATAGGTCATCTCATGTTTTAGAATTAAATTTTGTGTTTTGAATCCCTAAATATCTCATTTTAGCCTTTCATGACTTGCATGCGCAATCTGGGTATTCACTCGGAAGGCTTATTCATTAAAAATTGATAAAAACAAGAATTTTTACCTTAAAAGTTGATTTTTGTTGACTTCGATTAACGTTTTTAGTAAACAGACCCGGACCCATATTTTGACGGTCCCGGTGGGTCCGTATTGAAATATGGGACCTGTGCATATTCCTGGAGTCGAATTCCGAGTTCCCTAGCTTGATATATGAATTTTTGTTGAAAATTAAAAATCTGACAAAAATTAAATGGTTTTAAGAATCTATTGATGTTTGGCATTAATGATATCGGTCCTGTATTTTGGATTCGGAGCCCAGTACATGTTCAATATAATATTTATGACTTGTCTGTGAAGTTTGGTAAGAAATAGAGTTAGTTTGACGTGATTTTGATGTCCGGTTGAGAAAATAGGAATTCTAAAGCTTTCTTGAAAATTTCATTCGATTTGGTATTAAATTCGTAGTTTTAGGTGTTAATTTGACGATTTGATCATGCGAGCAAGTTCCTATGATATTTTTAGACTTGTGTGCACTTTTAGTTTAGAGCCCCGAGGGCTTGAGTGAGTTTCAGAGTAGTGTTGGACGTAGGAACACAACTGGTGAAAGTTTCATCTGGTGCAGGACTTCAGACTTTGCAAATGCAAGGCCTGGCTTGCAAATGTGAGTTTCTGTTTTGCGAAGAACACTTCTCATTTGCAAGCATGGGCTGGGATAGGGATTCTCGCATTTGCAAGATTTCTGTCGCATTTGCGATTCAATGTGCGCAACTGCGAACAAATTGTTCACATTTGCGAAGGCAGAAGAGATGCAAGGAGTTTTCATTTGCAATACTTTTCTCACATTTGTGGGCTTCGCATTTGCAAAGCCTAGGTCGCATTTGCAACATCTGCAGCTAATGAAAAGAGACTTAGATGGGATTTTTCTCCCATTCTTAAAAATTTCAAACCCAAGAACCCTAGAGGAAATTTCTCCAAGACCAAGTCTTCCCCAAAACTTTGGTAAGTGATCCTAACCCAGTTTCTTTGAATCTCCCATCATATTTCATGAATTTCCAAACTAAAATCTATGATTTCCATCTTAGAAATTGAGGGTTTGGGTTGAATTAGGGATTTTTGGGAAACTGGGATTTGGACCTCAAATTGAGGTCGGATTTTGAAACTAATTGCATGTACGGGCTCAAAGGTGAATGGCTAAATGACTTTTAGTCTGAAAATTGAGTTTTGACCAAGCGGACTCGGGATCGATTTTTCACTTTTGGGGAAAGTTTGGGAAATCTAAATTATGCATTGTAATTTATTTCTTTTGCAATAATTGATGTTATTAAGTTAATTGTGGCTAGATACAAATGGTTTGGAGGTGGAATCAAGAGGAAAATTGTAATTGAGCAGTGAGTGGCATGTGGAGCGAGGTAAGTGTTGTGTCTAACCTTGGCTTGATGGATTAGGAATCCTTTCCTTAATTTCTATATGAAAAATCACGTGAGCAGCGTGTATGAGGTGACGATACTTATGCGCCGCCAATTTATCTATCTTTCCTGTTTTTTTATTCCCGTTTTCTTTACATTGTTTCCTCCCTGCTTTAATTGTTACATACCTACGTGTATTCTATGCCTACTTGCTACGTGTTAGATATTGTTTCTCCTTATTGAAGATAAGAGTTACTCCGTAGTTTACTTATCCTATATTACCTGCATAAGTTGTTCTTGTTTGTGTTTTACTGATATTCTGGACTGGTCACGCTGAGTAGTATTATTTGTCTAGAGTTTTATTTGAGTATACGATTTCCATTTGGCTTGCTTTGATGTTTAAGTATTGAGAAGGGTCTTTTGTTAATTTGTGGAACTTCAATATTTCTTGTGTAATTGATATGAATATGGTGGGATCGGGTTAGACGCTGCAACATGTTTAATAAGGGTGATATATTGAGAAGGAATAAGGGTGAATTGACATTATACAGTGGAATGTGGTGATACTAGGAAGAACCATGATTTTGATTATTATGATATGCAGGGATCAGGTTGCACACCGTATCACTTTTATCTGTACTTTATTCTTTGTGATATTAAGAGGAAATAAGGGAGGATTGTGATATGTGTGGTGGGATCGTGTTGCGCGCCGCAAATCTTTTTGTGTGTTTATGTATTTTCTTTGACTATGTAAGTTTCACGGTAGCTTTGAATTGCACATAAGGATTGATTATAGTTGAACAGTGATGAAACACATTGGATGCTGTATTATTCCTCGCAAGTGACTGTTTTTACATTATTTTGCCTTCTTTTCTGTTATTATTATTCACTGTAGGCAAGTTTTATTGTGAATGTCCCGCCGTAACCTCGTCACTCTTTTATCGAGGTTAGGCACGACACTTACCAGTACATGGCGTCGGTTGTACTGATACGGTACTCTACACTTTTTGTGCAGATTTTGGTGCTGGACCGGGTTGACCCTGAGTTAGCTGATGGCATCATCTAATCGGAGATTCAAGGTAGTCGTGTCAGCATTCACATGCCCTGAAATCCCCGTCTTCCCTTTCTGTTTACTGTTTTTATTTTATTCAAATAGTTGTACTTATTTCGGACGAATGTTTGTAGTAAATCTTAAAATGTTCGTGCATTGTGACTCCAGATTCTGGGTAGTTGTGTATAAGTGTTAAGGCTATTATAGATTTCCGCAATTTTCTTTTACTTATTGTAGCTTAATTGCTGTAAATCACCGAAGGGGTATAGAAATGGCTTAATGATCTATAATTTTGGCTTGCCTAGCAAGTAACACATTAGGGGCCATCACGGTCCCAACGGTGGGAACTCCGGATCGTGACAAGTTGGTATCAGAGCACTAGGTTGCCTAGTTCTCACAATTCAAGGACAAGCTTAGTAGAGTCTGGGGGATCGGTACAGAGACGTCTGTACTTATCTCCAAGAGGCTATAATGTTGGGAACAAATTTCACTTTTATTCAACTTTGTCGTGCGATTTTGGTTTCTCAATACTGATTGAATTCTCCTACTCTTATTTTCTTGCAGATGGGGAGGACGCGTATCGCTTCTTCTGCTGAGCAGCATCCAGAACCTCCAGTAGCGGCTCCTACGAGGGGCTATGATCGAGGCGGAGGCCGTACTTGAGGTCGAGGCAGGAGCAGGGCTCAGCCTATAGCTTGAGCAGCAGCCCCTGTCCCAGCCGTGGAGCCTCAGGTAGAGTTCGATGAGGAGGTTCCAGCTTAGACTATTCCTAACGGACCAACTCAGGTTCCGGAGGGGTTTATTTCTACCCTAGTGCTTCAGGATACTTTGGTCTGATCGGTGGGACTTATGGAGTGTGTGGCCCAGACTGGCGCATTTCCCATGGCACCAGTTGTATCTCAGGCTTGAGGAGGAGCCCAGGCTCCTGCTACTCACACACTGGAGCAGATGGCTCCCCAGTTTCACACTCCAACAGCTCATCCAATTGTAGTAGTTCAGTCGGTTGCTGCGGCACAACCCGGTGATGGGTCAACTACGTCTTCTGAGTCTTTGTGGAGATTGGATAGGTTTACCAAGATCTTTCCAGTCCATTTCAGTGGTTCTACTTCAGAGGATCCCAGGAGTATCTTGAAAGCTATCACGAGGTTCTTCGGAATATGGGTATATTAGAAACCAATGGGGTCAACTTTGCTGCTTTTCAGATGACTAGTTCTGCCAAGAAATGGTGGAGGGATTATTTGTTGACCAAACCCGCTGGGTCGCCTGCTCTTACTTGAGACCAGTTCACTCATCTCTTCTTAGAGAAGTTTTTGGCTGTCACCTTGAGAGAGGAGCGCTGCTTTCAGTTCGAGCATCTACAACAGAGCAGCATCATTGTTATTTAGTATAAGACTCGTTTTGTAGATTTGGCCCGTCATGCTATTCTTTTGCTTACTACCGAGAGAGAGGGTGATGAGGTTTATTGAAGGACTTTCTCAGCCTATTAGATTGAATATGGATAAGGAAACTGGGAGCGAGATTTCTTTTCAGGCGGCTGCCAATGTCGCCAGGTGAGTCGAGATATTTCTTGGAAATAGAGGTCAGGGGTCAGACAATAGACCTCGTCATTCCGGTGGGTTCATCGGTGCCTCGTTAGGAGGCAGGGGTACTTTTGGTAAAGGCCATCATCCCAAGACGTTCCATTAACCGCTTGAGGCATCCCACAGTGCTTTAGGGAGTCATGGTCCTTATGTGCCTCCTTCTGGGCAACCAACCTATAGTTCAGCACCAGCTCCTATCGGTTCACCTCCTATTCAAAGTTATTACCATTATTAGCCGGCCCGTAAGGTCAACTTTAGTTTCCAGAGCTTCAATATCAGGATGGATGTTTCGAGTGTGGTGGTTATGGGCATATCAAGAGGACCTGTCCGAGATTATTGGGTGTTCCACCACAGCATCAGAGTTCTCGTGCCATGGCTTCAGCACTAGTTGCTGCCGCCTGCTCAGCTAGCCAGAGGTAGGGGCCAGACTATTAGAGGTGAAGGTTAGGACATTAGAGGCGGAGGCTCGCCATCTAGAGGTCATCCTAGGGACATGGTTCATAGTCGTTTGGCCCAACCCCGATGTTATGCTTTTCCAGCCAGACTGGAGGCTGAGTCATCCGATGTTGTTATTATTGGTATTGTGTCAGTTTTCAGTAGAGATGCTTCAATTCTATTTGATCTGGGGTCTACTTACTCATATGTGTCATCTTATTTTGCTTCGTATTTGGTTGTGCCTCGTGATTCTTTGAGTACCCCTATATATATGTCCACATCTGTGAGGGATGCTATTGTTGTAGATCGTGTATATCATTCGTGTGTGGTCACAATGGGACTCTTGAGACTAGTGCAGATCTTCTACTACTCGATATGGTTGATTTTGATGTTATATTGGGCATGGATTGGTTGTCACCTTATCACGCTATATTGGACTGTCACGCAAAGACAATGACCTTAGCCTTGACGGGGTTTCTTCGATTAGAGTGGAGAGGGACTCCTGTCCATTCTACTAGCAGGGTTATCTGTTATATGATAGCTCGAGCTATGGTCGAGAATAGGTGTTTGGCTTATGTTCGTGATTATAGTGCGGAGGTTCCTTCTATGGATTCTATGCATGTTGTTCATGAGTTTCCAGAGGTATTTCCTGCAGACCTGTCGGGGATGCCACCCGACAGGGATATTGATTTCTGTATTGATTTGGCTCCAGGAACTCAACCCATTTCCATTCCGCCATAATGGATGGCCTCGCTAGAGTTGAAAGAACAGAAGGAACTGTTGCATGATTTTCTTGATAAAGGCTTCATTGGACCTAGTGTCTCACCCTCAGATGCACCAATGTTGTTTGTAAAGAAGAAATATGGGTCCTTGAGGATGTGTATAGATTATCGGCAGCTGAACAAAGTCACCACCAAGAATAAGTATCAATTGCCGAGGATTGATGATTTATTTGATCAACTTCAAGGTGCCAAGGTGTTTTCGAAGATTGATTTGAGATCTGGCTACCATCAGTTGATGATTAGGGCATCTGATGTCCCTAAGATAGCTTTTCGGATGCGGTACGGGCACTATGAGTTTCTGGTAATGTTCTTTGGGTTGACCAATGCCCCAACTGCATTTATGGACTTGATGAACCAAGCGTTCAAGACTTATTTGGACTCCTTTGTGATTGTGTTTATTGATGACATCTTCATATACTCCCGCAGTCGGGAGTAGCATGAGTATCACCTTAGGATAGTGCTCCAGATTTTGAGGGACAACCTGTTGTATTCAAAATTTTTGAAGTGCGAGTTTTGGTTGGATTCAGTCGCTTTGTTGGGCCACGTTGTATCAATAGAGGGTATTCAGGTAGATCCTAAGAAAATTGAGGCAGTTTAGGACTGGCCTAGACCCACTTCAGCCAAAGAGATCAAGAGTTTCTTGGGTTTGGTAGGTTACTACCGTCAATTCGTGGAGGGGTTTTCATCTATGGAAGCCCCATTGACCAAATTGACCTAGAAGGGTGCCCCGTTCAGATAGTCAGACGAGTGTGAGGCGAGCTTTCAGAAACTCAAGACAGCCTTGACTACAACACCGGTGTTGGTGTTACCCTCAGGTTCAAGATCTTACATGGTATATTATGATGCTTCCCATGATGGGCTCTGAGCAGTATTGATGCAGGAGGGCAGGGTGATCGAATATGTGTCTCGGCAGTTGAAGGTCCATGAGAAGAATTACCCTGTCCATGATTTAGAGTTGGCAGCCACTGTTCATGCGCTGAAGATTTGGATGCACTATCTTTATGACGTGTCGTGTGCGGTTTTCAAGGATTATCGCAGACTTCATTATTTTTCAAGCAAAAGGATCTCAATTTGAGGCAGAGGAGGTGGTTGGAGCTATTTAAAGTCTATTATATCACCATCTTGTACCATTTCGAGATGGCCAATATGGTGGCTGACGCATTGACTAGGAAAGTATGGGCAGCCTTGCTTTCATTCCGGCCGGTGAGAGGCCACTAGCATAAGATATTTAGATTTTAGCCAATCAGTTGGTGAGGTTGGATATTTTAGAACCCAACCGTGTTCTATCTTGCATAGCCGCTCGGTCTTCCTTGTTTGAGCGTATCAGAGATCGGCAGTTTGATGACCCTCATTTGTTGGTCGTTAGGGACACAATACGACACGGTGGTGCCAAGCAGGTTACTGTTGGAGATGACGGGGTTTTGAGGATGCAGGTGTGTCTAATGCTGATGGGCTTCATGAGTTGATTCTTCAAAAGGCTCACAATTCTCGGTATTCTTTTCACCTGGGTACTTCCAAGATGTACCAGGACTTGCGGCAACATTATTGGTGGAGGAGGATGAAGAAGGATATTTTTGCTTATGTAGCCCGGTTCCTGGATTGTCAGTAGGTGAAGTATGAGCATCAAAGACCCGTTGGTTTGCTTCAACAGATAGAGATTCCTGAATAGAAGTGGGAGCGTATCACTATGGACTTTGTTGCTCGACTCCCATGGACTTAGAGGAAGTTCGATGCCATTTGGGTCATTATGGATAGGCTGACTAAGTTAGCACACTTCATTTATGTGGTAGTTGCCTATTCTTCGGAGCAGTTGGCAGAGATTTATATTCTTTTTTCGTGAGATCTTCCACCTCCACGGTGTGCCCGTGTGTATCATTTCTGATCGAGGTAAGCAGTTCACTTCGCACTTTTGGAGGGAAGTACAATGTGAGTTTTTTATAAGGGTTGAGTTGAGCACATCATTCCATCCTAAGATAGACGGGCAGTCAGAGCGTACCATTCTTATCTTGGAGGTTATGCTCCGCACATGTCTTATAAACTTCAAAGGGTCGTGGGATTAGTTCTTACCCCTTACAGAGTTTGCCTACAACAACATATACCAATTGAGAAATCAGATGGCTACCAATAAGGCATTATATGATAGACGGTGCCGGTCGCTAGTTGGGTAGTTTGAGCCGGGGGAGGCTTGGTTATTGGTTACAGATCTAGTACAGGAGGCCTTGGACAAGGTAAAGATTATACATGATCGACTTTGCACAACTTAATCCAAGCAGAAGAGTTATGTCGACCGTAGAATTTGTGATGTGGCATTCATGGTTGGGGAGAGGGTGTTGCTTCAGGTGTCACCCATGAAGGGTGTCATTAGTTTTGGGAAGAACGGCAAGCTAAGCCCTAGATACATCGGACCTTTTGATATTCTTGAGAGAGTAGCAGATGTGGGTTATAGTCTTGCGTTGTTTTCAAGGTTATCAACACTTCATCTAGTGTTGCATGTGTCCATGATCCGGGTGTATCATGGTGACCCATCCCACGTGTTAGATTTCAGCTATGTCCAGTTGGACAAGGATTTCACTTATGAGGAGGAGCCGGTGGCTATTCTAGCCCGGCAGGTTCATCAGTTGAGGTCAAAGAATTATCCTTCAGTCTGAGTGCAGTGGAGAGGTCAGCCTGCTGAGGAATCTACTTGGGAGTCCGAGTCGGACATGCAAAGTAGATATCCCTACTTATTCACCAATTCCAGTACTTTTCTATGTCCGTTCGAGGACGAATGATTATTTTAGAGGTGGAGAATATGATGATCTGATAGGTCATCTCATGTTTTAGAACTAAATTCTATGTTTTGAATCCCTAAATATCTCTTTTTAGCCTTTCACGACTTGCGTGCACAGTCCGCGTATTGGCCCTGAAGGATTATATGTTATAAACTAATAAAAATAAGAAATTTTTCCTTAAAATTAATTTTTGTTAACTTTGGTTATTGTTCTGAGTAAACAGATTCGGACCCATATTTTAACGCTTCCGGTGGGTATGTATTGAAATATGGGACATGGGCATATACCTGGAGTCGAATTCCGAGATCCCTAGCTCGATATATGATTTTTGTTGAAAATAAAAAATCTAAAAAAATTAAATGATTATAAGAATCTATTGATGCGTGTCATTAATGATACCAGGCCCGCATTTTTGTTCTAGTTCCCGATACTGATTCTATATAATATTTGTGACTTGTCTGTGAAGTTTTGTAAGAAATGGAGTTATTTTGACGTGATTCAGATGTCCGATTGAGAAAATATGAATTCTAAAGCTTTCTTGAAAAATTCATTCGAGTTGGTGCTAAATTCGTAGTTCTAGGTGTTATTTTGGCAATTTAATTGCGCGAGAAAGTTCGTATGATGTTTTTAGACTTTTGTACACTTTTGATTTAGATACTTGAGGGCTCAGGTAAGTTTCAAATAGGTTTCAGAGTGGTTTTGGACATAGGAACATAGTTGGTGCTAGTTTAATCTGGTGCTGGACTGCAGACTTCACAAATGCGAGGTCTGGCTCGCAAATGCGAACCTCGCTTTTGTGAAGAACACTTTGCATTTGCGAGGATGGGCTGGGCCTGGGATTCTCGCATTTGCGGTTGTTCAATGTGTGCAATTGCGAACAAATTGTTCGCATTTGCGACGGCAGCAGAGATGCAAGGAGTTCGCATTTGCGGGCTTCGTATTTATGAAGCTCATGTCACATTTGTGATATCTGCAGCTGATGAAAAGAGACTTAGACAGGATTTTTCTCCCATTCTTCAAAATTTCAAACCTATGAACCCTAGAGGAGATTTCTCCAAGAACAATTCTTCCCCAAAATTTTGGTAGGTGATCCTAACCCACTTTCTTTCAATCTCCCTTAATGTTTCATGAATTTCCAACCTAAAATCTAGTATTTTCACGGTAGAAATTGAGGTTTTGGGTAGAATTAGGGATTTTTGGGGAATTGGGATTTGGACCTTAAATTGAGGTCGGATTTCGAAACGAATTACATATATGGGCTCGGGGGAGAATGGGTGAATGGGTTTTGGTCTGAACCTCGAGTTTTGACCAAGCGGGCTCGGGGTCGATTTTTGACTTTTTAAGAGAAAGTTTTGGAAGTTTAAATTCATGCATTGTAATTGATTTCTTTAGTAATAATTTATGTTATTAAGTTAATTGTGGCTAGATACGAATGGTTTGGAGGTGGAATCTAGAGGAAAAGCGATAATTGAGCAGTGAGTGGCCTGTGGAGCGAGGTAAGTGTTGTGTCTAACCTTCTCTTGAGGGATTATGAATCCTTGCCTTAGTTGCTATATGAAAAATCATGTGACCGGCGTATATATGAGGTGAAGAGTACCTATGCGCCGCCAATTTATCTGTCTTGCCTGTTTCTTTCCCTTTCTCTTTACATTGTTTCTTCCTTGCTTTAACTGTTACATGCCTACTTGTACTCCATGTCTACTTGATACATATTAGATATTGTTTCTACTTGTTGAAGATAACTGTTACTCCATAGTTTTCTTATCCTTTATTACTTTCTTAAGCTATTCTTGTTTGTGTTTTAGTGATATTCTGGATTGGTCTCGCTGACTAGTATTATCTGTGTAGAGTTTACTGAGTATAAGATTTCCATTTGTGTTATTTTGAAGTGTATGTATTGATAAAGGTCTTGTGTTAATTGGTTTAACTTCTATATTTCTTGTGTAATTGATATTGAATATGGTGGGATCGGGTTGCACGCCGCAACATGTGTAATAAGGGTGATATATTGAGGAGGAATAAGGGTGAATTTACATTATATGGTGGGATCGGGTTGCACGCCACAACAGGTGTAATAAGGGTGGAATGTGGTGATATAAGGGAGAAGCGTGATTGTGATTATTATGATATGGTGGGATCGGGTTTCACACCACATCACTTTTATTTGTACTTTGTTGTTTATGATATTAAGAGAAAATAAGAGAGGGTTGTGATATGTACGGTGGGATCAGGTTGTGCGCCGCAACAATTTATGTGTTTATGTTATTTCTTTGACTGTGTAAGTTGTATGGTATCTTTGAATTGCACTTAAGGATTGGTTATAGCTGAATAATTATGAAACACGTTGGATGATGTATTATTCCTCGCAAGTTATTGTTTTTACATTATTCTGCATTCTTTTCTGTCATTATTATTGACTATATGCAGGTTTTCTTATGAGTGTCCCGTCGTAGCCTCATCATTCCTTTGTCGAGGTTAGGCTCGACACTTACCAGTACATGGGGTCGGTTGTACTGATACTGCACTCTACACTTTCTGTGCATATTTTTGTGCTGGACCGAGTTGACCCTGGGTTAGCTGCTGGCTTCATCTGATCAGAGACTCAAGGTAGTCCTTTCGGCGTTAACGGGCCCTGAAGTCCCCGTCTTCCCTTTCTATTTAATATTTTTTTTTTATTCAAAAAATTGTACTTCTTACGGACAAAATATTTGTAGTAAATCTTAGAATGTTCGTGGATTGTGACTCCAGATTCTGGGTAGTTGTGTATAAATGTTAAGACTATTATATATTTCCGCATTTTTCTTTTAGTTATTGTAGTTTAATTGTTGTATATCACTAAAAGGGTTTAGAAATGTCTTAAGGATCTCTAATGTTGGCTTTCCTAGTAAGTAAAATGTTAGGCACCATCACGGTCTTGGAGGCGTTAAAGCATGGAGCCTTCTGGGCGTTACGATAATTAAATATGGACTTGGAGGCCGCTTGAATGAGTAGAGTCACACAACTGCATGAACTTGGCGAGTTCCATTACCATGCTTCTGAGAGTATATAAGGAACACATGAAGCTGGTGCATGACAAAAACATTCTTGAGCAAACTTTTAAACCTGGAGATGTGGTATTATTATTCAATTTTAGATTGAAGTTGTTTTCGGGCAAGTTGAAGTCAAGATAGTCAGGACCATTCCGTATGCTAGAGATGCATCCTGCTGGAGCCGTAAAAATTGCATCAGAAGGTGGTTCTCGCATGTTTAGAGTCAATGGGTAAAGGATGAAACATTACTTGGACATGAATGAGGGAAAAGTGGTATCGGTGGCTCATTTGCAAGAGCCAAAACTGATGAGTGAACCTTAAGTTCGATTGCCTGCATCGTGCCGTGATGTTAAATCAGGTGCTTCGTGGGAGGCAACCCATTGTAATGTCGTATTCGTCATGCCATGGTGTTTACTAAGGCGCTCGTTGGGAGGAAACCCAATTAGTAGTTTATTTTAACATAACTAGAATTTTTCTTTTTGTTTGTAGGTGCTAACAAGTTTTTAAGTTAAGCCTTGGTGTGTGAACATGTACTAAAGCGCGCTGGGAGGTCGTAGTTCTTGGATTCGTTAAAAAAACTAGAATAAAACACCGCAGGCAGTACCAGTGGGCTGGGTAGTAGACCTCGCAGTGACATGTTCCTAACTCGCTTGGCCAGACTGCATTGTTCGCATCACCAGCTTTCCAGCGCACGACAGACCTCCCCTGGCCAAGTTTCCAGCTTGCTATTGAGCTTGCGTCGCAAAGGTCGTAATGAGATCCACCTCGTTTTTGAGCTCGTGTCGCCTGCTGTCCATCTCGCTATGCAGCTCATGGCGCCAGGTAAGTAAGCTATATAATTTTTTTTAGCTTTGTTTTATTCTAACTCCTTTCTATTAAAACATCCCACAAACACACACGCCTCACTTAAACCCAGTACACTGGCTGTCCTATTTCTCCCAATACACTTTATTCCTCAATTCGCACAAACCTCTCTATTGACCGCCCCAATTTCCCTCTCACCCTCCCACACAAACCCCATTGAAGATAATTATTCATCCATTCCTTCACTCATTTTCAACATCAATTCAAGAGAAATCCCTCCTCCTAAGTATCTAAGATATGGTTTCTAACTCTTTTCTTTGCAAAATTTTGAATTGTGTAAAGTCATGAAATCAAATAACTTTTGGGTTTGTTCTTCACAGTAATAATGTGTTTGTTTGACCTAAATCCATAAACCCCATAGGAATGGTATTGTTGTTGTGTGCAAAAGTGGCAGCATAGAATTCCCAAGCCGATTTGGGAGTCCTCATTCCGACAAGCATTTCCATGGCACTAGTGCAGGCTAAGTGTTTGTCAAAATGCCTCAAAGGCTTTCTTTACGAATGGAGCCCGAGTCCCCGGTATTGTAATATTAGTTCTATGTCATTGTACATCACTTGGAATTTTAAGTTTGGGGTGGCTCACCGGTAGCCCTATGCTTCAAAATTGTCGAAGACATCATTGTGTCATTACCTGATTCTCATGCTAAAATAAGGAGGTGAAGTATGTGTAACCTCGATAATTGTTGAAAATCATGTGATGAACTCTTAAGTGTGGGGTTGCAAGACCATATTTTGAAGTAATTCATAACACTAATACTGACTAATGTTCAATTATCTAGGTACGGACATGCCTCTTAAGAAGAATACTGGTAAAGGCAAGGGCAAAGCCACTACTCCGTCCAAAGCAAAGGCATCCTCCGCACCTCCACCGAAAAATAGAAAAGGAGGGGAGGCCACTTTAAGTCAAGTTGAAGGATTGCAAGTAGTTGCAGCTACAACATCCACTCACCCACAACCTTAGGGAGAGAGGAAATATGGACTTAAGAGCATACCCGCAAATGTGAAGGACTGGTACAAGCGTTTTCGGCTGAGACATATACCTTCTGAGTCATCTATTCATGAGCGTCACCTACAAGCTAAATATCAAGCAATCTGGAAAGGTATTCATGATCTTGGGTTGAGATATGTGTTTAGAAACACTAGGGATATCATCGTCAACCTTATTCGGCAGTTTTATGTCGGTTTTGATCCAAATGATCCTGAGCAGCTGGTGCCTATCCGGGGAAGGTTGATCGATTTTTCAGCATCAGTTATATGCAATTTTTTAGGTGCGCCAGATGTTCCCCAGGAACCCTTTGCAGCATCACACCTGTCCAACATATCATGCACTGAGACACACTCTCTGTGGTGTCAATTATGTGGCGGCTTGGGTTCGTGACAAGAAAACCAAGTGTCATAGAACATTTCCTAAGAAGAAAATGAAGCCAGAAGCTAAAGTTTTTTTAAATTAATTAACACGTGGCTACTACCATGCAACCATGACAATCTTATTAGCCGGAAAGGACATGCGTGTTATACTTCCTAATGACTGGCCAGAAAGTGAAAGAGGAGTGTGGCGGTCGCAAGCAAGCGAGCTTGCTATGGAGGTTTGGAACCATTTTGATCACCTTTTCAATATAAGATCCTTCCAAACTATATGGGCCACTTGGTACAGTACCAACTGACCCAGGTGAGAACAAACAAGAGAATTGATCGAATGTCCTTTGCAATCCTGTTGACTCAGTACCTGAGAAAAGAAGAGGCGGGGGAGGAGCAAGATTTTGATATAGTCATTGCTCCACCCCTACAGCTAATGGACATCGCAAGAATCCGTGTTAATGAAGAGAATACTATGGTTTCACTAACAGGTGCCTAGCGCAATACTCAAGATGATAACTTTTTGGCCCTTTTATATGGGATGATGGACTTGCAGCTTAGTATTGGGGGACAACTAATCACTACAGAAGAAAGGGCCATCTTGGAGGAGAATTTCCCACTCAATGCTCATGCCCAACAACTGGTTGGACTTGGTGATGGCTACCAACTCCTAGAGGATAAGGATGTCAACACACTAGATCAGTCCTAGAGGAGGAGGAGGACGATGCTGAGGAGGGAGTAGAGGATGAGGAGTGGCCAGCTGTAGATGGGGCCTTCGAAGATGAAGGTTATGACAAGGACTAATCAGGGAGTTTTCATACAACCCTACTTGTTTCTTTTTGTGAATTTTTATATGCACTGACGACATTGCATGGATTAAGGGTGGGGTGGTGTGACTTGTAGATATTTGATGCACTAATTACTTCTTGTTTTAATATATTTTTAGTTTCATTTTTTCTATTTTAGCATAGAAAAAAAAGAAAAATTGGATTTCTCCCGACATCTCATAGACAGTTTTCTTGAGGGATTTAAGTGTAAAGAAAAATGATTTTCTTTGTAGGTAGTGTCATAATTCCCCCTTTGTTTTTATTTGTGACGCAGTTCTTTTCCAAAGATTTTGTTTGAACCGGGTGTAGTTAGGTTTTTTTTGGAGTACGGGCGATTCTGATATGAATTGAATTGAAGAAATATCTCTTGAAGTTTTTATGCCTTGAGAATAGCGAGTACTTTGGTTGTGATGCTTAGGCTTAGTTTTTAACTTTTGTATAAGTACCTTAAATCATATAATATTAACTTTGCTAAATTGCTTTGACTAGAGTGTCTTGATGAAACCAATTCCGAGTGAGTTATGTGCCATGTGTGTGTGAGGTTTGTGTTTTATTATGTGCATTGCTTTTGATATCTAGAACTTGCCCTGTGTATTTGCAAAGTAAAATAGTAGTTTTGTTTAGTCTTTGAAGCGATATATGTGTTTCTTTGTTGAGCAAGATATATATAGTTTACCCCCTAATTGTTATGTAACGTAGTTAACCCTTTTGAGTGTGTAATCCTATTTCTTTGGCAACCACATTACAAGCCTTACCCCTTTGTTTGAATTAACCATCTATTTGAACATTTCACCTCTCATGAGGACTTGAATTGTTATTAACTTTGTAAAAGTTAAAGTGTGGAGTGATTGGTTTGTCTTTTGAGTGAAACTATGGAAATAAGGAGAAAGGTGCACTGTTTTGAAAAAAATAAAAACCACTTGAATTGAAAAAGAAATAAAAAACAAATAGTTGTATTATTGTGAAAAATATTCCTTGACAGTGGTGACTCCTGATGTAATTTTGCTTAGAAAAGTATGGAGTTAATATACATTGATGTGAAGGTGGAGTTATGTTTTGATATGGTTAGACATAAGTATGGGGTTTTAAATGATAAAGTGTATGTATTAAAGTTCTTAGGGAGGTGTAGTCACTCTTATATCCAAATGTATCCTACCCGACCCGCAACCTACATTACAACTAATTAAGGTCCTACTTGATCCTAGACTAAATGAGCTCGATTAGTAGAGTAGTACACTACGAGCAAGCCCATGGTGCATCTTTTGTGGCATACGAATGTTATTTCTGAGAGTGAGTGAATTCTTCCCATATTGAGTTCATAACTGTTCTTAAATTTTATTGTGGGTGAAACTAATCTCTTTTTTTGTGTGAGGGCACTTGATTCATGAATGAAATGTTATTTCATTGACCTCTATGTTAGAGTAAATGAGTGAGTTGTGGATAATGCATGGTACTTGTGAGTCAAATCTTGAGGTGAAGATGTTACATGCTTGTGCTTAGTCTATTTTAAATACTCTTGGTGTGATGAATTAGGAGAATTGCTTAAAAAGGTCATGTCAATATAAAGTGTAGTTTGATTGCTCGAGGACGAGCAACATTTAAGTGTGGGGTAGTGATGTTTCAGTATAATTCCATATTTTTGGTGTATTACTTACCTTATATTTTGATGATTTAATGCTAAATTGTATTATATATATATGCTAAATTGAATTTATTTTATATGTAGGTACTTTGGAGATGAATTTTGAACAAAATGACGAATTAATGTTAAATAGAGTCTTTATGATTGAAGACCAAACTCATTCAATGTAGAAAAAAACAATGCAAATTGATGTGAGATGAAATTTGAAAGAAAAACAAAGAAATGAGAAAGAAGGGAAAAGTTAGGCAAGGAAAAAATGAAGCAGCAAATCAACATTTTTAATGAAGCAGAATGAAGTCAGGCGAAGCGAGCCTTTTAGCTCGCGTTGGAGCAGGCGGCGCGAGGCTTACCACGAGAGGATGCACGCAACAGAGCTTGCGAGGCACAGTTTATAGCAAGGTGTAGCGCACTGTAGAGCTCGCGATGCGAGGCTTGTAGCGAGCGTGGTCCAGGTTTTTAAAACCTATTACGTCTCCTTTTTTGGTTTACGACTTCGTTGTTTCGTTTGAGTTGTTTTTCTACACATATATAGAGTCTTTAATCACCATTTTTAGGAGAGTTTTGCGACCAGAGGCAAGAGTACCACGTGGAATATCAAATCTTGCTGGAGTCATTATCTTACAGTTGGATTATATAAAAACACTTGCTGATGAATAAAACCTACCAATTACTTTCCCGGATTTGTATATCCAGTGAAGCAAGGAACAATTTGGATCCGAATAAAAATATAATGGTTAAAGAGGATTCATATAGACGAACTAACTTCTTTTGGCTCAAGGCAGAGCTGATTCATTGAATGAAGTACCAACTACTCCATTTAAATGTAGGATTACCATGAAGAGGATTCCATTCTAGATAAATAGATCAGGATAAGAACATTTGGAAAGGTATTCTGGATAGATGTGCTAATAAACTAACCCATGGAAGAAACAATATTTATCAATGTGGACAGACTTACTCTGATTAGAAGTGTACTAGATGGTATGCCTACCTACCTACTGTCCATAGTCTCAATGCCAGCAGCATTGGAGAAAACAATGAATTCAATAAGAAATAGGTTTTTATGGGATAACAATGAACACGAGAAAATAATTCATCTGGTCAAACGGCAAGTGGTTCTGAGGGATAAGAAGGGGGTGGAATGGGTGTAAGAAATCCGAAATTAAACAATAAAAGTTTGCTAGTCAAATGGCTTTGGAGGTACTACATGGAAGGAAATGACGTTTTGGAAGGAGCTGAAATGCTATTCATGGTAAAGGGGAAGGATGGAGAAATTATTAAAGGAAAGTCTGGAAGAAGATAAGTAAGCTTTGGGGAGAATTTAACCAAATCACCAAATTGGGGGTGGATGATGGAATTAAAATTAGATTCTGGACAGATTTGTGGGCTGTAGACGAGTGCCTGAAGGATAAATTCCCTATTATGTTCATCTGTTCAGCAAATAAAGAAGGTACACTTGCTGATTTCCATTCAAGTTCTGGTTGGCAAATTGTTTTCAGAAGGAATTTAAATGACTGGGAGATGGAGCTTTTCTGAGGGTTACTTTAGCAGTTGGAATCAGGTTGTATTGATCTTGATAGAATGGACTCCTTGATTTGGTTAGCAAACAAAGACAAAAAGTTTTCAGTTAAAAATTGCTACAGACTGTTGATTAGGCAATCAGGACAGTGGAAAGCTTCTTGGCCCTGGAAGCTGATATGGAAGACAAAAGCTCCTGTCATGGTAGCTTGCTTTGGGAAGATAACAGCTTGCTGGGTATGTTTAACTGAGAATTACTTGTAGAAGAGGGGGTTTTTTCCTATGTAGCAGATGCTATCTGTGTCAAGAAAATCAGGAACCAGTTGACATCTTTTTCCCCATTGCAGTTTTTCCAGACAATGTTGGGATTTTTTTCTAACCATTAGAGGCTATGTTGCTCGGACTCTCCAAATATATCGCCGGGTGCGTGTCGGATTCTCCAAAAGCAGTGTATTTTTGGAGAATCCGACACGGGTGCGGCAGCATTTTGGAGAGTCCGGGCAACGTAGATTAGAGGTATTGCTTGGATTGCTACATAATATGCAGTGAGGTCCTACCTCTCTCTCTTCAAACTCTCTCTCTCTCTCTCTCTTTGAACTCTCTAACGACTCTTTCTCCACCAGTGACCAACCCAGTCCGACCACTATCCCCGGCAGGTAGGCCCCTTCTCTTTCCTCTCTCTCTTTCTCTCTCTCTCCTCGCTCTCCTCTTCTCTTCCTTCTTTTTCTTTTTTTTTCTTTTCTTCTCCCTGTGCTGTTCTTTCACCCCCAGTGACGTACCAGCGACGACAACAAACATCCCACCCCTTCTCTTTCCTCTCTCCTTCTCCCTCTCCTTTTGTGTGTGTGTGTGTTTGCATCTGTGTACAGTGAACAAGCAGGACTATTCCGGCGAGATCCAACCATGCGTCGGCGTGTGAGAAACCATACAGTCAGATTTCCAGCAAGATCTTCCCTCTTTGGTGGTCGCCTCCTCAAATCGACCTGACCCACCCAATTTCCAGCCAGTTCCGACGGGACACAGTCATTCCGGTCAATTTTTCGATGAGCTCCATTGTTTCTGTCGACCTCCATCCATCCATCCAGGTGTCCTCTACTGTAATTCCTCCTGCTCAAGGAGTGGCAACATCATCTTGACGTCTCCGACTACAATCCAGGTTCTATCTTTCTTGATTTGCTATATTTTGCTTCGCTCATTCCCATTTCCTTTCCTGTCCTTTAATATTGATGCTTGTATTTAGTCCCATTTACCTTTCTTTAACTCTAGAACCGCCGCTTGTTTTATTGTCATTTTTAGTAGACCCCTAATTAATTTACACATGTTGTAGTGGCTCTGATGAACGATGGTATATTAAGGTCGTGTCCTCGGTTGGGGCTGGGGTTGAGGGCCAAGGGTGGCAAGTGGGTTAAGGGAGCCTCTAGGATGAGAATTGGCTTTTGGAATATAGGAACACTGACATGAAGTCTATAGAGTTGGTGAAGATTCTCAAGAAAATGAGGATCAATATAGCTTGTGTCCAGGAAACCAAATGGGTAAAGATTAAGACACAAGATGTGGAAAGGTTAAAATTGTGGTACTCTTGAGGCTCGAGGAATAGGAATGGAATAGGCATTTTAGTTGATAAGAAACTCAGAGAGCAGGTGGTAGAGGTTAAGAGGGTGAACGACAGGATGATGGAATTTAGCTAGTTGTTGGAGAGCTTACTTTAAACATAATTAGTGTCTACACACCTCCAGCGAGATCGGGAGAGGAGGCCAAGAAGCATTTTGGAGGATTTGGATCAGGTTGTGAGAGATATACCGCTCACCGAGAAGCTATTCGTAGGAGGAGATTTTGATGGCCGCATCGGGATAACTTAAGGGGGTTATAACGTTGTGCATGGCGGTTTTGGTTTTGGGGATAGAAACAAATGTTGAGTCTCGCTTTTGGATTTTGCGGAATCTTTTGAGTTTGTGATAGCTAATTCGAGTTTCTCAAGGAAGGGGGAGCATTTGTTGACCTTTCATAGTATGGTGGCTAAGACTCACATAGATTACTTACTCCTCAGGAAGGGTGATAGAGTTCTTTGTAAGGGCTGCAAGGTTATCCCAAGTGAGATTCTTACAATCCAACGTAAGCTCTTGGCGATGGATTTAGAGATTAATAGGAAGAGAAAAAAGAGGACTTTATGCGACAAACCAAGGATCAAATGGGTTGGCTTGACTACCTTCAGGGCTCAGAGAATGGGGGAGAAGTTGGTGGAGATGGGAGCTTGGGGGAGTAGTAGGGATGCAACATGTGGGATAGGACAGCTAGTTTCATTCGGGAAGAAGCTAGAGAGGTTTGGGTGCCTCGAGGGGTAACGTTGGTAGATATCAAGGGGATGGGTGGGGGTACAGAGAGGTCCAAGGGAAAGTGGAAGGCAAGAAGGCCGCGTATGTGAAGTTAGTGGAGCGCAAGACAATGAAGATAAGCAGACGCATAGGAAGAGGCATAAGGCGGCGAAGAAGGGGGCGAAGTTAGCGGTTACGACGGCAAAAACAGATGCGTTTGAATGCTTACATGAAGAATGTTGAGGACAAAGGAGAGGGTAAGAAGCAATACAGGCTAGCTAAGTTGGGAGAAAAGAGGGCCCAAGACCTAGAACAAGTGAAGTGCATCAAAGACGAGGATGGAAAAGTATTGATGGAAGAGGCACACATTGGACGTAGATGGCAGACATACTTCTATAGACTCTTGAATAAAGAAACGGACATGAACATCGTGCTAGGTGATTTGGAGCACTCCGAGAGTAGTCGGGATTATGGGTATTGTAGACGTGTAAAGGTTGAGGAGGCTGAGGGGGCTATGCGTAAGATGAGCAGGGAAAGAGCGACCGGACCAAACGAGATCCTAATAGAATTATGGAAGAGCCCAGCAGGGTAGGCGTCGTTCATTCAGGCCTCCTCAGCCAGGCCGCCTAGCATATAGTGGTGCATCTTCGGGGCATGGTCCCCGTGGATCTCAGTCATGACGTACTTCATTTGGTGCCCTCCCAGCTTAGGGTGCAGCTCGAGCGCCCCCAGTTCAGGGTTCTTCTATGAATGAGTCTTCCAGTGGCCGTTCAAGTGCTAGGGGTTTCTATTAGTCCCTGCCTCCAGCTCCAGGGAGTTGTTTTGAGTGTGGAGAGTTCGGGCACGTGTGGAGGCAGTGTCCGCGCCATTCTGGTCGATATTCTTAGTAGAGGGGCCAGCCCTCGACTTCAGCCCCAGTTACTTCACCACCCGCCCAAACAGCCAGGGTGGTAGTCAGTCAGCCAGAGGCCGCCCTAGAGGGGGAGGTCGAGCAGGGGAAGGTCAGGCTCGTATGTATGCATTTTCATCCAGGCTAGATGCTATGGCCTCAGATGTCGTGATCGAAGGTATTGTCTCAGTTTGTTGCCGAGATGCCTTGGCTTTATTTGACCATGGTTCTACATATTCCTATGTTTCTTCATATTTTGCCCATTTTCTGGATGTGTCCCGTGAGTCTCTAGTCACCTCTGTTCATGTGTCGACTCCAGTGGGCGATACTGTTGTTGTGGATCATGTGTATCGATTGTGCATGATGTCTATTGGGGGTCTGGAGACCCGAGTGGACCTACTGTTACTCAGCATGGTCAATTTTGATCTGATATTGGGCATGGATTGGTTATCTTCGTGCCATGCGATTCTTGATTGTCACGCTAACACCATGACCTATGCTATGCCAGGGTGTCCGAGGGTTGAGTGGAGAGGTTCTTCTAAGTATATGTCTAGCAGGGTGATTTCCTACCTGAGGGCTCAACGCATGGTTGAGAAAGGGTGTTTATCTTATTTGGCCTTTGTGAGGGATGTCAGTGGTGAGACTCCCTCTATTGATTCAGTTCCTGTGGTCCGTGACTTCCCAGATGTGTTTCCTGCAGACCTTCCAAGCATGCCACCAGATAGGGATATTGATTTTTGTAATGACTTGGTGTCAGGCACCCAGCCTATTTCTATTCCACCTTATCGTATGGAACCGGCGGAGCTAAAGGAATTGAAGGGGCAGCTTCAGGAACTCCTGGATAAGGGTATCATTCGGCCTAGTGTATCACCTTGGGGTGGACCGGTGTTTTTCGTGAAGAAGAAGGATGGGTCTATGCGTATGTGTATTGATTATCGGCAGTTGAACAGAGTTACAGTGAAGAATCGGTACCCTTAGCCCTGCATTGATGATTTGTTTGACCAGCTTTAGGGAGCTACAGTGTTTTCCAAGATTGACTAGAGATCTGGGTATCATCAGTTGAAGATTCAGGATTATGACATTTCGAAGAGTGCTTTCAGGACAAGATATGGTCATTATGAGTTCTTGGTTATGTCATTTGGGTTGACCAATGCCCCAGTTGGGTTCATGCAATTGATGAACAACGTGTTTCAGCCTTACCTTGATTCCTTCGTCATTGTGTTCATTGATGACATACTAGTTTATTCTCGTATCCAGGAAGAGCATGCTCAGCATTTGAGAGTTGTGTTACAGAGGTTGAGGGAAGTCAAGCTTTATGCAAAATTCTCCAAGTGTGAGTTTTGGCTTGGTTCAGTAGCTTTCTTGGGGCACGTGGTGTCTAGTGAGGGTATTCAGGTTGATCTGAAGAATATAGAGGCGGTGCAGAGTTGACCCAGACCGTCCTCAGCTATAGAGATTAGGAGTTTCCTTCGTTTGGCGGGATATTACCGTCGCTTTGTGGAGGCATTCTCTTCTATTGCTTCACCTTTGACTAGATTGACCCAGAAGGGTACTCCATTCAGATGGTCTGATGATTGTGAGGAGAGCTTTCAGAAGCTCAAGTCAGCATTGACTACAGCTCCAGTACTAGTTTTGCCTGCTGGTTCGGGTTCTTACATAGTCTATTATGATGCTTATAGAGTTAGTTTGGGAGCGGGATTGATGCAGGACGATAAGGTGATTGCCTACATGTCTAGACAGTTGAAGGTGCACGAGAAGAATTATCCAGTGCACGATCTTGAGTTAGCTGCCATTGTTTATGCCTTGGAGATTTGGCGGCATTATTTGTATGGAGTACAGTGTGAGATTTTTACTGACCATAGTAGTTTGCAGTATCTGCTGAGGCAGAAGGACTTGAATTTGCGTCAGAGGAGATGGTTAGAGCTTCTCAAAGATTATGACCTCACTATCTTATATCATCCGGGGAAGGCCAATGTAGTGGTTGATGCCCTGAGTCGCAGAGCAGAGAGTTTGGGGAGTCTAGCCTACCTTCCAGTAGTAGAGCGGCCATTAGCCCTTGATGTTCAGGCCTTAGCAGGTCAGTTGCTGAGATTGGATCTATCAGAGCCCCCGCGGGTGTTGGCTTGTGTAGCCTCCAAGTCTTCTCTTTACGATCAGATTAGAGCACGCCAGCATGATGATCGATATTTGATTGTTCTTCAGGACAGGGTCTGACGTGGTGATGCCAGGGATGTGGTTATTGGTGATGACGGGGTCATGAGGATGTATGGCCGGATTTGTGTTCCCAATGTAGATGGGCTTCGAGATTTGATTATAGCAGAGGCTCATAGTTCACGGTATTCCAACCATCCGGGTGCCACGAAGATGTATCAGGATTTGAGGCAGCATTATTGGTGGAGGAGGATGAAGAAGGATATTGTGTAGTTCGTGGCTTGGTGTCTCAACTGTCAGCAGGTCAATTATGAGCACCAGAGACCAGGTGGATTGCTTCAGAGGTTTGATATTGCGGAGTGGATGTGGGAGCAGATCACCATGGACTTCGTAGTTGCACTCTTACGGACTTCGAGGAGGTTTTATGCTATATGGGTTATTGTGGATCGGCTGACCAAGTCCGTGCACTTCATTCCTGTTGATACTACTTATTCTTCAGAGAGGTTAACTGAGATTTATATCAGGGAGATTGTCCGATTACATGGGTTCCAGTTTCTATCATTTCCGATAGAGACACTCAGTTCACATCTCAGTTTTGGAGAGCCGTACAGAGAGAGTTGGGTACTCAGGTTGAGTTGAGCACAACATTTCACCCTCATACCGACGGGCAGTCGGACTGTACCATTTCGATTTTGGAGGATATGTTGCGTGCTTGTGTGATTGACTTTGGTGGTTCATGGGACCAGTTGCTACCACTAGCAGAGTTTGCGTATAATAAAAGCTATAAGTCGAGTATCCAGATGACTGCGTATTAGGCTTTATATGGTAGTAGGTGCAGATCTCCGGTTTGTTAGTTTGAGTCGGGCGAGGCTAGGCTATTGGGCACATACTCGGTTAGGGATGCATTGAGTAAGGCGAAGTTGATTCAGGAGCCGCTTCGCATGGCGTAGTCCAGGCAGAAGAGTTATGCGGAGCGAAAGGTTCGAGATGTGTCTTTCATCATTGGGGATAAGGTGTTGCTGAAGGTGTTGCTCATGAAGGGTGTTATGAGATTCGGGAAGAGGGGAAAGATGAGTCCCAGGTTTATTGGGCCATTTGAGGTGCTTCAGAGGGTTGGGGAGGTGGCTTATACCCTTGCTATGACTCCCAGTTTATCGGGTATTCATCCGTTGTTCCATGTTTCGATGCTCTGGAAGTATGTTGGTGAGCCGTCTCATGTTTTGGACTTCAGCGCGGTTCATCTCGAGGGTGATATGTCATACGAGGTAGAGCAAGTGCCTATTTTGGGTCGACAGGTCAGGATGGTGAGGTCTAAGGATATAGTTTTAGTGAAGGTTCAGTGGAGAGGGCAGCCGGTGGAGGATGCCACCTGGGAGACCTAGCGGGAGATGTGGGACATATATCCTCACTTATTCGAGACTCCAGGTATGTTTCTAGACCCGTTCGATGACGAACGTTTGTTTAAGAGGGGGAGGATGTAACGACTCGGCCGGTCGTTTCGTGATTTACCCCGTTTCTCCCATTTTTGCATTTGTTATCTATTTCTAGCCTGTTTTTGTTGTGTTGGGTCAGTTGGTTTGGGTCCGGAGTGGTCATGGTGAGAATTGAGGCATTTAGTCTCATAAAGTAGCCTAATAGTTGAAAAAAGTCAACTAAGAGTTGACTTATTGGTGAACGACCTCGGAATGCATATTTTATGACTCAGATAGCTTCGTTAGGTAATTTGAGACTTAGAAGTGTGTTAGGAATAAAGTTTTGATGTCCGGTGTAGAATTAGGCTTGAATTGGCGAAAGTTAGTTTTTGGCGATTTCCGGTCGGCTGTGGAAAATAGGCTATCGGGATCGGAATGGGATTCCGGAAGTTGGAATAGGTCTGTAATGTCATTTTGGATATGTCTGCAAAATTTCAATTGGAGGTGTTTCGGTTGGTTTCAGTGTAGTTGGCGAAATTTGGAAGTTTTAAAGTTCATATGCTTCAATTTGATGTGATTTTTGTGTTTTTATGTTGTTTTTGGTGTTTCGAAGGCTCAACTAAGTTTGAATGATGCTATGGGGTGTGTTGGTAGGATTGGTTGAGGTCCGGGGGCCTCAGATGTATTTCAGACGCTCAAACGGGTACTTTTTGGCCTTGAGAAGCCTACTGTTTTGTGATGTTTTAGCAGCAGTGAATCCTTCAATGCGATCGCGTGGACTTGTCCGCGGTCGCGTAGAGTAAAATAGTGGGGCAGGAATTTTGTTCTATGCGATCGCGTGGTTAGGATTGCGATGGCGTAGGTTGCTCAGGTAAGGCAGTGCGATCATGTAGAGGATTCTGAGGCGTGTGTGTGTGGTGGAAAGTTGTTCTATGCGATCGCGTGTATTAGTTTGCAATCGCATTTAATTAGCTGGTCTGTGCATCGCGATCGCGTGTCTAATGTTGCAATCGCAGTGAGGAAAATTAAATGGCTGGGCAGAATGTTTTAAAGGCCATTTGTGCGAGAATAGTTCATTTTCCTCCGTTATTGAACGAGTTGGGAGCTCTTTTGAGAGGGTTTGAAGAGGAAATTGAAGGCAATCACTTGGAGGTAAGGTTTTAAACTTCATAACTCGTTTATATGCCATTTTGTAAGTAATTAAACCATAAAATTGTAGGAATTAAACCCAAATTTGGGGAAGAAGGGTGCATGGAATTTGGAGTTTTCTTTTGAGAATTTGAGTGGGAAATTGTGGTCCGATTTTAGTGTTCATGGTATGTATAGAATCATGGGAGGACGAGGATTCTCGTGATGCAAATTTTATCGAATTCCGAGACGTGGGCCCGGGGCTCGAGTTTGGCCGAATTTCGAGATTCTTGTATAATTTGGTAGTTTTTGATTGGGTTGTGTTCCTTTAGCATATATTGATGATGTTAAACTGGTTTTGCCTAGATTCGGAGAAATCGGGAGTCAATTTCAGGGGCAAGAGCATAGCAGACTAGTGTTGTGGCCCAGTAGAGGTAAGTAATGGTTATAAATCTTGTCCCGAGGGTATGAAACCCCGGACTACATATTTCTTACTGATTTTAGAATGGCGCACATGTCGGATGATGAGTATGTGGCGCGCAATGTTTTTTGGATTGGACTAGGTCCTCTCCGTGACAACTAATGAATTGCATATTTTACTCGAAACCTTATGTTAAATTATGTTTTAAAGATTGTTGAAATGTTTGGGGCTATAAGCCGTGTTTGGGGCCTCGTGCCGATCTCTTTAGACCCCTTGGGGCTTTTTACTGCTGTTTTCCTCACTATTTATTGATGATTTGACTCAGTCACATTGTGCTTAATATTTTTGAAACTCAGCCTGATTTACACTACTTGAGATTTAAAAACGATGTTTTGGTTCGAGTACCCTGTTTTACTTATTCGCCCGAGGGGATTTTTGAGTGGTTCTGCTGACTGAGGCCGAGGGCCTGATTATGAGGATATGATACGCCATGAGGTGGCTTGATATTAGCGCTTGGGTTTAAGGAGCCCCTCCGGAGTCTGCACATACCCCTAGTGAGCGCACCGAGTGCCGAGTGACGAGTGATTATGATGCATGAGTGACTGATTATGAGTGACTGTGAGGCATGCCCGAGGGGATGATTATGATACATATTATTCCCGAGGGGCTATCAATGATTTTTGCTACTTTCACTCTAGACTTATGATATATGTTTTTCCCGAGGGGCCTCTGTATGATTCATTTTATTTTCATACTAAATCTTTCGGTTTGGAGTTGTTGAAAATATGCATTTTCCAAAGGATTTTTCTGAAGTTGGTTTTAAGGCATGATGATTTCATATATCTACGTTTATACTGTCGGAAAGTACGGTTGTGCTTATTGTGCATTAATGACATTGATTTTCATGTGTTTCCTTGCCGCTTAGACTTGATTTATTTTCATTACTACTTAGTTGGCGTACTCACATTACTCCCTGCACCCCTGTGTAGATTCAGGTGCATATACCGAGCATTAGCTATCTTTCCTGTGCGGAGCCAGAGTGCGGGATATCGAGGTAGCTGTTCAGCATCCACAGCATCTCTTTTTTCCCTTCTTGTTGTGGCTAGCTATTCATTCTGAGGTTTTGTAGTATAATAGTATACCTTTGGCTCATTTTTTTTAGATGCTCATGACAGGTTGGCTCCATTTTTTGGGGTTGGTGGCACTGTTTATTGTCCTGCTTTATTTAGTAAACTCTGTATATTTTATGAAATGCTTGAAATTGGGTTGGGATTTTGAAAGAAACTATAAACATGAGATTATTGGCTAGCCTAGTTCCACGATAGGCACCATCACAGCCGGTTTAGGTTTTGGGGTCGTGACAGAACACTACTCAGTTTTGTCTTTCTTTCTGCACTTTGCTTCTTTTTAAACCACATGGCCCTTATTGACCTGTAGTTACCAATATAGAACCATCTTAAAGTACCTCTCTACTTTTCTCAAGACTCTATTTATTTTCTTATTTTATATATACATATATTTTCTTTTGATTTTTCTTTTGGAGCTTGAGTATCTTCATATAAGCAACATTGAGGTATATGCTTCTACACACAATGCACATCTTCACCATTTTATAATTAATACCAACACCCTTAACTTTAGCTTTTAGCCTCATTCTTAACATTCAAGGGAGGACGAGTTTAAAAGAGGGAGTTATTTCACAAATGGGATAAAGGTTTGTAACGTGGTAGCCAAAGAAAAGGTTAAAGGCTCAAATGTGGTTAACTAGTGATAATATTTATGCAATGGTAGGCTCGAAAGGCTAAAGAGGCTTTTTCAAAGATCACAAAGAATGCCTAGGTCGTCCCTCCAGCCAAACATGATTAACAATAGCAATGAAAGACCAACCTGGAAAGTTCTAGATGATAAATGTAAAGATAAGAATTACTTTTAACAAAACTAACACACATGGCACATGAAATAATCAACACGGATCAATTTCACTTCTTAATAAAAATAATTAGAGCAATATCATGCCAACTAGTGGGCAAAACGTCACAAAATCAGCCAAAAAGTTATCATAAAAATTATTCTTCCCCATGCAACATTGTTTTTCACGAAGGAGTATTCTTAATTGACACTTCACATACAGGAGACTAATTTTATTAGTACCAAACAATTCAAAAGTATCCACATAACAAAATAATACTAATTCCCATAAAATGGTTGTCACGCCATCTATCGTAGGGAATAGTCACCCGGTTCAATACAAAAATAATCCTCGGGAAATAGCCGTAGCAAAAAGAAAACCCTAGGAGATTTATTTATAAAGTGTATTGTTACTTAAGGAAATAAAAATAATATAAACTAAAAACTACTAAAGAAAAAAGAATAAACACTAAAGGAATAAAGATAAAATAACTAAAAACTGCTAAAGTAATTAAAATAACAAAAGAGACTAATAATAAAGGAATAAAAGAAAATAACATAAACTATAAACTACTAAAGAAAATAAATAATTATATAAATAAATAAAAATAAAATAAAATAATAAAAGCAACTAATCCACAAATACATCACCAATCAAAAATTATGCCCGACAAAGGCACATGATAAAAATAGTAAAACAAGCCTAGCAAGGACACACGATATCCATAAAAAAGCATAAGCCCGTCAAGGGAACAAATTATGCATCAATGTACAAATAAAGTATACTCCTTAAAGCAACCCCCAACTAAAACACTGCAGTATCCTCACTGTACAATATTAGAATAAAATAAGCGTAGTTTGAGGGTGTACAGAGGTCTGCATCAGACTAACAGACTATAGGAAATGGCTCATCATCAACATCATTCGACAAGAAGGAATACTCTTTACTGTCATCGCTTCCCCCATTTGAAGATGTCCTTCATGCCTCTCCACTTCTTTACCATGAATTTGCCCTTCCTTTTGTTTTTCTCACTCTCCTTCTGGAATTCTGCCTGGAGATCAACATGAGCCTTGTCCAGATGTTACGCCCTGCAATATTACGTCAATATTTCGTCCCGTAGTATTATATTACGATGATGTTATGCTTCACAATATTAAATTACGATGATATTGCACCATGTAGTATTGTAAGTTGAATTTGTCGTAAGGTAATTGACATTTTCCCAAGGAAAAAAAAGATTATTTGGAGATTATAAGTATTGTACTATTTGAAATAAGTGATAGTAAATTCATGGAGGTAAGAAAGTGAGCGAAACAAAGAAAATTAATGTCTGCAGATGTTTGACATTTTTAGATAAAATTATAGCTCGAGCTAAAATACCTGTTATATATGGACTAGTAACATACAAGGTACCACATGGCCACATAGTAAGGTGTATAAGGTGTGTTAAAATCAAGTAGTATTTTAAGTAATCTTAAATAATTTTTAATTATGCAAGTACTTGATTAATTACCGGGTAGTGGGATATTATCTAATTATATTCATTGGTTGGGAATGGATAAGCCCATCGTGGCAGCCACATATGAGCCACTAAGTGACTTTTGCAAGGTGGAAATATTAAAGAGATATCACCTTATCTCATTTTTGGTTGAAACCGCTATTAAGCTTTGTGACTTCAAAATGAAAAGGGCTTCAGCAAAAATTGAATTGCTCTCTAGCATTATAACCTCTTACGGAAAATTTCAACCAAACTTTCCATACTTAGTAACGTCACTTCTAAAAGCTTCAGCCAAGCTTCCCATTTCATAGTTACATCAATTTTAATCACTTAAGGAAAAGGTTTCAGCCAAGTTGTTCTCCCGATAAGAAATGTTACTCCTTCGAGTTTTTCATACAACTTGCTCCGTGTTTTGTCGCAATTAACGTGTGTTAGAAGATTATCAAGAGAATCTACTCAGGTATGTTAAGGTCATCCCTTCTTTATTTTGGCATTATTCAAATTATACAGAAGAAACGAGAAAACACACGGTTTCCATAAATTACTCTATTCATAGAAATACTAGGGGTGTCTATATTCTTGATTCCCCATGTGAATTATTATTATCTTCTGCTCATGGGTCCCAGAAAAATACGTATTTGATAATGTTTATGTCACGACCAAAAATTCATAAGGTCGTGATGGCGCCGGACATCATTGTCAGGCAAGCCAATCATTTATTAATCAAAATAATTTCTGGTTTAAACATTTCCTTGTACTATATTACATATTAACTAAATAAAAATCTGTCATAAGGTCGTGATGGCGCCGGACATCATTGTCAGGCAAGCCAATCATTTATTAATCAAAATAATTTGTTGTTTAAACATTTCCTTGTACTATATTACATATTAACTAAATAAAAATCTGTTAAGTAAAACAATAGTTTAAATATTACACTTTAACAAGAATATCCCAACACATATCCCAGATACCGGTGTCACAAGCACTTGAGCTATTTCTAAGAATTTATACAATCATCACTAAGCATGTCTGAAATACAAATTGGACTAAGAAATTTTAAAAAATGAAAACAAATATAGAACGAGGGAAACTCTGTCAGCTGCGGATCGCCTCCGGATGATGCAGCTCGCCTAGGTCTCCTAATCCTCCACATTTCTATGAAAGTACATGTGCAATAAAATTCACAACAAGTGTAGCTTGAGTACAAAAACAACGTGTACTTCGTAAGTCACCCGCCTAACCTCAGAGAGGTAGTTACGAGAGGTCAAATTAGACACTTGCTAAATGTCAATTTAGAATATTTAAGTGCGACACTAAGCATGATTATTCTAGGAAATTTATTAAAAACAGGGATAACATTATCACTCAATCCTCATTTAACACTTTATATCTTCGTCATATTAATAACAATTAATCAACATGGGTTATTTAATCAAATAATAATTAAGCAACAGAAGGAACAATGTGACGACCCAAAGGGTCATCACCTATTTTATTACCCATCCCATACTTTCGAGGCCTTGAAAATCTCATCTGTAGTCGGACAACTTAAATATGAAACTCTGTGAAAAATGCTAAGATTTGATATTAAAATGAATATATTTGATCTCAGTCAACATTTTGGGTAAACGGACCCGGACCTGGACCCGTGATTTGATGGTCCCGGAGGTTCCATAGGAAAATCTGGGACTTGGGCGTATGCCCGAAATCGAATTCCGAGGTCCCAAGCCCGAGAAATGAATTTTTGAGTGAAATTGTTTTTCTGAAATTTATAAAGAAAAGTGAAATGGAAATTGGTGAGAAGGTGTTGGTATCGGGCCCGTATTTTTGGTTACGGCACCCGGTACAGGTCTTATATGTGATTTAAGATATTTCTGTGAAGTTTGGTTGAAATTGGACGCTGTTTGATGTGTTTCGAACTTAAAACTCTAAATTTGAAAGTTTATGACGTTTGAAGAAAAACTAGTGATTTTGAGGTTTGATTCATTCTTTTTGATGTTATAATAGCGATTTGATCGCACAGTTAAGTTCGTAGGATGTTGTTGAGTTAGTACATGTGATTTGTTAGGAGCCCCGAGGGCTCGGGAGTGTTTCAGAGGTGTCTTGGAGTGATTTTGAACTTAGGAAAATTGCTGGTTTTGTTTCAGCTGTTGCAGGTCCATTTGGTCTTTGCGATCACGAAGCCTCTTCCGCGTTCGCGAAGCTTTAAGCTTTTCGTTCATTGCGTTCATCCATTCTCTCGCGATCGCGTAGGGTTATTTTACCCTGAGGGATTAGCCCTCTTTTCCTCTTCGCGTTCGCATACAGTTGACCGCGATTGCGTAGCTTTATAGGTCTCCTTCGTCACGTTCGTGTGATGTCCCACGCGTTCGTGTAAGTCAATTTCTAGACCCCATCCCTTTTACTATTCGCGTTCGTGTTCTCCCTTCCACAATCACGATGGTATGTCCAGACTACCCCTCACGAACGCGACCTCCATTCCGCGATCGCGAAGGGCAATTTTGCCCAGTGGTATATAAATATTTCCAGAACAGTAGCTTCGGGATTTTTCATAATTTTTCACGAAATTCATCTTCTCCATGGTCCTTAGGCGTCCATTGAACCCATCCTTCACTAGAATTTCTTGGGTTAGTAAATTTTAACTCGTTTCCTTCAGTTTTCATCTATATCTGATGAATTCCTAAGGCTAAAACATGCAAATTAGAGTAGAAAATTGGGAATTCTCTTGATTTAGACCTTATTTTGGGGTCGAATTTGAAAACAAATTATATATTCGGGCGGGTGAATGGGTGATGTGGTTTTGGTCCGAGCCTCATGTTTGGACCATGCGGGCCCGGGGTTGAATTTTTTTATTTTTGAAAGAATGCATGGAAATGGGTAATTAGGCTATGTAATTGAATTATTGAATCCTTATTGATATACTTGAGTTGAGCATGCCTAGATAATACCATTCTGGAGTTGAATTCTAAAGGGAAGGCGGTGTTAGAGGGTTGATTGGTCTAACCTTAGCTTGAGGGAATAGGAGTTGAGTCTTATTTTCTACTTGCTAACTGTAGAGTACGATGTATAGGCATGGTGACGAGTATCTATACATTGGTATCTAGCATGACCGTGAGTCTTATTATTGCGAGTATTCCGATTTTGTTGTAACTTCCATGCTTAATTGAGGAGTTCTATATGNGTCAAATTGTGAATCGAATAATGAAGAAATATGAGATATTAAATTTTTGGAGCATTGGCTCAAATTGTAAAACGAATGATGAAGGAGTATGAGATAATTACATCCTTTGGAGCATTGGCTCAAGTAATAGAATAAATCATGGAAATGAAAGTGAAAGAAAGAGAAAGAGTTATTCAAATATACCCTTGCGGGGTCATCGTTGTATTGTTCCCTTGCCGGGATTTAATTGATTAATTGATGTTACCTCGTCGGGATTTCTATTTTTATTCTCTTTACTCCCTCGCCCTTTGTTTGTGATTGCTGTTTGGGTGAGGAAGAGTGTTAAAGCACGGATTGCACTTGTTTTGGTGAGTATGAGAGTAAAGCACGAAGGGTGATGCCGTGCACTTGTCTTGGTGAGAATGAGAGTAAAGCACGAAGGGCGATGCCGTGCATTGCTTGATATTTTCTCCCTTGCTTTGATGTTGAGATTACTGTTATTGTTCCGTTTCCGGGATTCCTATTTCTATTATGTTTACTCCCTTGCCCGTTGTTTGTGATTGTTGTTTGGGTGAGGAAGAGTGTTAAAGCATGGATGGTGATGTCGTGCACTGTTCACTATTGTGAGGAAGAGTGTGAAGCACGAAGGGTGATGCCGTGCCGTACGATGTACCATTCCGTACCGATATTCATTGATTATAATGTGAGGAAAGAGAGTAAAAGCACGAAAGGTGATGCCGTGCCATGATTTACATCGATTACATTATACATTGCATCGTGAGGACGAGAGTAAAAGTACGAAGGGTGTTGCCGTGTAAGCTTGTGATTTCTGGTCCTTATTGATATTCTGACCTTGTTGTTCCTTTCTTTGTTTAAGATTTCTTATATGAAACTGTTATCTCCCCACAGCATGTTCCCCTTTCCCTTATTGATGGATTACTTCCTGTATTTCTCTTCCATTGCTTATATTTATATATTCGAACTGCACAGGTACATTTTGTTGTCGTGTCTTAGCCTCGTCACTACTTCGCCGAGGTTAGGCTCGGCACTTACTCACTACATGGGGTCGGTTGTACTGATGCTACACCTGCACTTTTTTATGTTGTGCATATTAAGCAACCGAACCGGAGGACATAATTAGTGGGAGTGTCTTCCAGCTTATACTAGAGGCTTCAAGGTATACCCGCTGGCGTTCGTGGGCCTTGGCATCTCTTCCATCCATTTGTCTTAATTTTTGTCTTGTTTTTCCTCTAGTTTTAGAGATAGTCATGTATTTCCTTTTAGACTTTGTATTTAGCACTCTTATAGATAGTCCGTGAGTTTGTGACTCCAGGTTTTGGGAAAATTATGCATCAATGTATTATGTTTTCTTTACTTAGTTTGAAAACCATATTTATTTATCTCCGCTGTAAAGTTGTGAACACTTTTTAGCTTATTATATTAAATCGATGTTAATATGCCAGTTATCTATACACGTTGGCTTTTCTAGCGGGTTCAACATTAGACGCCATCACGTCCAGATGGTGGGATTTCGGGGCGTGAGAAGTTGGTATCAGAGCACTAGGTTACTTAGGTCTCACAAATCATGAACTTGGTAGAATCGGAGGGATCGGTATAGAGACGTCTGTATTTATCCCCAGAGGCTGCAAAGTTAGGATGACTCCACATTTCTTTTCATTTCTGTCGTGCGATATGAATTATGAGTACTGATTGAGTTTCTATTCTATTCTCTTGCAGATGGCGAGGACGCGTGCTTTCCTTGGTTCTGCTCAGCAGCCTGACATTCCTGCTACAGCTCCTACTCGGGGTCGAGGTCGAGGACGAGGCCGTGCTAGAGGCCCAGGCCGGGGTCGGGCATAGCCTAGGGCAGCAGCCTTAGTGGAGGACCCACAAGTCGAGTCTGACGAGGAGGTCCCAGTTCTGGCAGTCCTAGTTAGACCAGCTCAGGTCCCAGAGGGGTTCATAGCTACCCCAGTGCTTCAGGACACCATTGTCTGTCTAGTCGGACTCATGGAGAGTGTATCATAGGCGGGTCTTCTTCCTACAACACCAGCCGTCTCTCAGGCTGGGGGAGGTGCCCATACTCCTGCCGCCTGTATGCCAGAGCAGCTAGCTCCACAATTTTAGACTCCGGCACCTCAGCCAACCGGAGTAGCTTAGACGGGTATTGCAGCACCGGTAGCAGAGGGAGCAGCTATGTTAGTAGATACTTTGTGGAGACTAGACAAGTTCACTAAGTTATTCACTGCTACTTTTATTGGTTCACAATCAGAGGACCCCCAGGATTATTTGGACAACTGCCGTGAGGTTCTTCGGAACATGGGCATAGTGGAGTCCAACGGAGTTGACTTCAGTACTTTTCGGTTATCTGGCGCAGCCAAGAGTTGGTGGAGATACTATTGTTTAGCCAAACCAGCCGGGTCTGCACCATTGACTTGGACTCAGTTCTCAAAGGTATTTTTGGGGAAGTTCCTTCCCATTCCTCAGAGAGAGGACCTTGGGAGGCAGTTTGTGTGTCTCCAGCAGGGATCTATGTCAGTCAGTCAGTACTAGACCAGGTTCATCACTCCAGCCTGACATGCTCTTATGATACTTCCCACTTATCGGGAGAGGGTTCAAAGATTTATTGAAGGATTGGCCCGGCCTATCAGACTTCAGATGGCTAGAGAGTTAGGTACCGATATATTATTATAGGATGCGACCAATGTGGCTAGGAGGATTGAGATGATTATGTCAGAGGGTGGTGGTCAAGGGGCTAACAAGAGGCCCCATCATTTCGGTCGTTTCAGTGGAGCCTCATCTGGGGGCAGGGATTCTTCAAGCAGAGCTCATCCTCCCAGACCCTTCCAGTCAGCTCTCCAGGTTTCCCATCGTACTTCAGGTGGTCATGCAGGTCGACAGGGTCAGACTCAGTTTCCTCATTGGCCAAGGCCTTGTTACACTTGTGGCGATCGGGTCTACCTTGCCAAATTTTGTTCTCGAGCACCGGGTAGTTCACAGCATTAGGGTTCTCGTGCTATGGTACAGGCACCAGGTGTTCCGCAGTCTGCCCTGCCAGCTAGAGGTGGGGGTAGAGGTGCTAGAGGTGGAGGTAGAGGTCATAGAGGTGGAGGTCAGGCCGCCAGAGGTGGAGGTCATCCAGTAGCCGGACGGCCCAGAGATGTGGTTCAGGGTGGTGGGGCCCAGCCCCGATGTTATGCTCTTCCAGCCAGGCCAGAGGCTGAGTCTTCAGATGCATTCATTACAGGTACTATTCGGGTTTGTGGCAGAGATACTTCAGTGCTATTTGACCCAGGGTCTACGTATTCATATATGTCCTCTTATTTTGAACCATACCTGGTCATGCCTAGTGATCCACTAAGTGTTATTGTTTATGTATCTACACCGGTGGGTGATTCTATCATGGTCGATCTAGTCCATCGTTCTTGTGTTATGGTGAGTGGGGGTCTTGAGACCCGTGTTGATTTGTTGGTTTTAGGTATGGTCGAATTTGATGTTATATTAGGGATGGACTGGTTATCCCCATATCATGCTATCTTGGATTACCATGCCAAGACGGTGACCTTAGCCTTACCGGATTTTCCGCGTTTGGAGTGGAGAGGGACTCTTGGTCATTCTACCCGTAGTATTATTTCGTACGTGAAGGCTCGACGTATGGTCGAGAAGGGGTGTTTGGCTTATTTGGCTTATGTATATGATTCCACTGTTGAGGTTCCCTCTATTGATTTTGGTACCCGTGGTTCGTGAGTTTCCTATGGTCTTCCCTTCAGACCTGCCGGGGATGCCACCCGACAGGGACATTGATTTCTGCATTGATCGAGCTACGGGAATCGAGCCAATTTCTATTCCGCCGTATCGCATGGCCTCGCTAGAGTTAAAAGAGTTGAAGGAACAGTTACAGGATTTGCTTGGGAAGGGTTTCATTAGGCCCAGCGTTTCTCCTTGGGGTGCTCCAGTGTTGTTTGTGAAGAAAAAGGATGGTTCGATGAGGATGTGCATTGATTACCGGCAATTGAACAAGGTTACAATCAAGATTAAGTATCCACTGTCGAGGATTGATTATTTGTTCGATCAGCTTCAGGGTGCCAAGGTATTTTCAAAGATAGACTTGAGATACGGCTACCATCAGTTGAGGATTAGGGTATCCGATGTCCCTAAGATAGCTTTCCTCACTCGGTACGGGCATTACATGTTCTTAGTCATGTCGTTTGGGTTGACAAATGCCCCAGCATCTTTTATGGATTTGATGAACTGAGTGTTCATGCCTTATTTGGACTCGTTCGTGATAGTATTCATTGATGATATATTGATATACTCCCGCAGCCAGGAGGAGCACGAGCTGCATCTCCGAGTGGTTCTTCAGACTCTGAAGGATAGTCAGCTATATGCAAAGTTTCCGAAGTGTGAGTCCTGGTTAAGTTCAGTTGTATTCCTGGGTCATGTCGTATCAACAGAGGGTATTCAGGTTGACTCGAAGAAGATTGAGGCAGTCAAGAGCTGGCCTAGACCAGCATCAAGTATAGAGATTCAGAGTTTCTTGGGACTGGCAGGCTACTATCGTCGGTTCCTGGAGGGGTTCTCATCTATTGCAGCCCCGATGACCAGGTTGATCCAGAAGGGTGCCCAGTTCAGATTGTCGGATGAGTGTGAGGTGAGCTTTAAAAGGCTCAAGACAGCTCTGGCTACGGCACCGGTATTGGTTTTGCCCACAGGTTCATGGCCTTATACATTCTATTGTGATGCTTCCCGTATTGGGCTTGGTGTAGTGTTGCTGCAGGATGGCAAGGTCATTGTTTATGCTTCAAGGCAGTTGAAGATTCATGAGAAGAACTATCCAGTGCATGATTTGGAGTTGGAAGCCATTGTCCACACATTGAAGATTTGGAGGCACTATCTATATGGCATGGCGTGTGAGGTGTTCACGGATCATAAGACTATTCAGTACTTGTTCAAGCAAAAGGAGTTGAATTTGAGGCAGAAGAGGTGGTTGGAGTTGTTGAAGGATTATGATATTACCATCTTATATCACCCGGGGAAGGCCAATGTGGTGGCCGATGCTTTGAGTAGGAAGTCAACTAGTATGGGCAGTCTTGCTTTTATTTCGGTAAGTAAGAGGCCGCTTGCTTTGGATGTTCAGGCTTTGGCCAATCGATTTGTGAGGTTGGATGTTTTGGAGCCTAATCGAGTTTTGGCTTGCACGGTCACTCGTTCTTCATTATTGGAGCGTATCCGTGATCGGAAATTTGATGATCCCCATTTGTGTGTCCTTAGAGACATGGTGCAGGGCGGAGGCGCCAAGCAGGTGACCATAGATTATGATGGTTTTTTGAGATTGCAGGGGCGAGTTTGTGTGCCCAATGTTGATGGGATTCGAGAGTTGATTTTAGAGGAGGCCCATAGTTCTCGGTACTCTATTCACCTGGGCGCCGCGAAGATGTACCAGGATTTGCGGCAACATTATTTGTGGCGTAGAATGAAGAAGGATATTGTGGCATATGTGGCGTGGTGTTTGAATTGTCAATAGGTTAAGTATGAGAATCAGAGGCCTGATGGTTTATTTCAGAGGATTGATCTTCTCAAGTGTTAGTGGGAGAGGATCACTATGTACTTCGTTACCGGACTTCCATTGATCCGGAAGAAGTTCGATGCAGTTTGGTTCATTGTTGATAGGCAGACCAAGTCAGCGCATTTCATTCTTGTGGCAGTCTCCTATTCATCTGAGAGGTTAGTTGAGATGTATATCCGGGATATTGTTCGCCTTCATGGTGTGCCAGAATCTATCATTTCGGACCGGGGCGCGCAGTTTACCTCGCGTTTCTAGAGGGCAGTTCAGCGAGAGTTAGGCACCTAGGTGGAGTTGAGCACATCATTTCATCCTCAGACGAATGGACAGTCCGAGAGGACTATTCAGATATTGGAGGATATGCTCCGAGCTTGTGTTATTGACTTTGGAGGATCATGGGATCAGTTCTTGCCTTTATTAGAGTTTCCTACAACAACAACTACCAGTCGAGTATCCAGATGGCTTCTTATGAGGCCTTATATGGTAGGCGGTGTCGAACTCCGATTGGATGGTTTGAGCCCGGAGTGGCTCGATTGTTGGGTACATATTTGGTTTAGGAGGCCTTGGAAAAGGTCAGGATCATTTAGGATAGGATTCGTACAGATCAGTCCAGGCAAATGAGTCATGCAGATCGCAAGGTTGGAGATGTGGCTTTTATGGTTGGTGAGCGCGTATTGCTCCGAGTGTCGCCTATGAAGGGCGTGATGAAATTTGGGAAGAAGGGCAAGCTTAGCCCTAGGTTCATTGGTCCGTTTGAGATTCTTGATCGAGTGGGAGAGGTGACTTATAGACTTGCATTGCTAGCTTATCGGTGGTACATCCAGTTTTTCATGTGTCCATGCTTCGTAGGTATCACAGCGATCCAGCCCACGCACTGTCCAGTTGGACAAGGACCTATCTTATGAGGAGGAGCCGGTAGCTATTCTAGACCCGGAAGCTCGTCAGTTGAGATCCAAGAGTTTCCCTTATGTTCATGTTCGGTGGAGAGATCAGCCTCCTGAGGCATCAACCTCGAAGTCCGAGTCCGATATGCAGAGCCGTTACCCTCATTTATTCCCCGACTCAGGTACTTCCTTCTTCTGTCCGTTCGAGGACGAACGGTTGTTTTAGAGATGGAGAATGTGACAACCCAAATGGTCATCACCTATTTTATTACCCATCCCATACTTTCGAGGCCTTGAAAACCTCGTATGTAGTTGCCTCGATTTGCGTGTGCAGTCCGGGCGCGTAGCCGGACATCTTAAATATGAAATTTATGAAAAATGCTATAATTTGATATTAAAATGAATAAATTTGACCTCGGTCAACATTTTGGGTAAACGGACCCGGACCCGTGATTTTACGATCCCGGAGGCTCTGTAGGAAAATATGGAATTGGGCGTATGCCTAGAATCAAATTCTGAGGTCCCAATCCCGAGAAATGAAGTTTTGAGTGAAATTGTTTTTCTGAAATTTATAAAGAAAAGTGAAATGGAAATTGGTTAGAATATGTTGGTATCGGGCCCGTATTTTTTTTCCGACGCCCGGTACATGTCTTATATCTGGTTTAAGACATTTCTGTGAAGTTTGGTTGAAATTGGACGTCGTTTGACATGTTTCAGACTTAAAACTCTAAATTTGAAAATTTATGAAGTTTGAAGAAAAACTAGTGATTTTGAGGTTTGATTCGTTGTTTTTGATGTAATATTGACGATTCGATCGCACAGTTAAGTTCGTAGGATGTTTTTGAGTTAGTGCATGTGATTTTTTGGGAGTCCCGAGGGCTCGGGAGTGTTTCGGAGGTGTCTCAGAGTGATTTTGAACTTAGGAAAATTGCTGGTTTTGTTTCAGCTGTTGCAGGTCCATTTGTTCTTCGAGATCGCGAAGCCTCTTCCGCGCTTGCAAAGCTTTAAGCTTCTTCTTCATCGCGTTCGCGTCCATTCCCTCGTGATCGCGTAGGGTTATTTGACCTAAGGTCTTAGCCCTTCTTTCCTCTTCGCGTTTAGGTACAATTGACTACGATCGCATAACTTTACAGATCTCCTTCATTGCGTTCATGTGATGTCCCACGCTTTCGCGTAAGTCAACTTCTAGACCCCAGCCCTTTTACTCTCCGTGTTCGCGTTCTCCCTTCCGTGATCGTGATAGTCTGTCAAGTCTACCCTTCGCGAACGCGACCCCCCTTCTGCGATCATGAAGGGCAATTTTGCCCAGTGGTATAAAAATATTTCCAGAATAGTAGCTTCGGAATTTTTCATAAGTTTTCACGAAATTCATCTTCTCCAAGGTCCTTATGCGTCCATGGAAGCCATCCTTCACTAGAACTTCTTGGGTTAGTAACTTTTAACTCGTTTTCTTTATTTTTCATCTATATGTAATGAATTCCTAAGCCTAAAACATGCAAATTAGAGTAGAAAATTGGGAATTTGGGTAGAGTTAGGACCTTTTGAATTTTCTTGATTTAGACCTTGTTTTGGGGTCGAATTTGAAAAAAAATTATATATTCGGGCTCGTGGGTAAATGGGTGACGTGGTTTTGGTCCGAGCCTCGTGTTTTGACCAAGCGGGCCTGAGGTCGAATTTTGTTATTTTTTGGAAGAATGCATGGAAATGGGTAATTAGGCTATGTAATTGAATTATTTAATCCTTATTGATATACTTGAGTTGATTATGCATAGATAATACCATCCCGGAGTTGAATTCTAAAGGGAAGGTGGTGTTAGAGGGTTGATTGCTATATTTTGGAGCCGAGGGAAGTGTTTGGCCTAACCTTAGCTTGAAGGAATAGGAGTTGGGTTTTATTTGCTACTTTCTAATTGTAGAGTACGATGTATAGGCATGTTGACGAGATGTTGACGAGTATCTATACATTGATGTCTAGCATGACCGTCAGTCTTATTATTGCGAGTATTCTGATTTTGTTGTAATTTCCATGCATAATTGAGGATTTCTATATGTTGTAAAGAGCATGTTAAGGGAATTGTGATCTTTAAACTTCGAGGAGCATTTAATTGATGTTCCCTTGCTGGGATTTAATTGTTTAATTGATGTTCCCTTGCCGGGATTTAATTTTTTAATTGATGATCCCTCGTCGGGATTTTATTTTTATTTTGTTTACTCCCTTGTCCTTTGTTTGTGATTGTTGTTTGGGTGAGGAGGAGTGTTAAAGAACGAGGGTGATGTCGTGCACTTGTTTTGGTGAGTATGATAGTAAAGCACGAAGGGTAATGCCGTGCACTTGTTTTGGTGAGTATGAGAGTAAAGCACGAAGGGTGATGTCGTGCACTGGTCTTGGTGAGAATGAGAGTAAAGCACGAAGGGTGATGCCGGCATTGTTTGATATTGTCACCCTTGCTGGGATGTTGAGATTATTGTTATTGTTCCCTTGCCGGGATTCCTATTTCTATTATGTTTACTCCCTTGCTCGTTGTTTGTGATTGATGTTTGGGTGAGAAAGAGTGTTAAAGCACGAAGGGGGATGCCGCGCCGTACGTTGTACCATTCCATACCGATATTCATTGATTATACTGTGAGGAAAGGGAGTAAAAGCACGAAGGGTGATTTTGTGCCATGATTTACATTGATTATATTATACATTGCATAATGAGGACGAGAGTAAAAGCACGAAGGGTGATGTCGTGCAAGCTTGTGATTTCTGGTCCTTATAGATATTCTGACCTTGTTGTTCCTTTCTTTGTTTAATATTTCTTATATGAAACTGTTATCTCCCCACAACATGTTCCCCTTTCCCTTATTGATGGATTACTTCCTGTATTTCTCTTCCGTTGCTTATATTTATATATTCGAACTGCACAAGTACATTTTGTTGTCGTGTCTTAGCCTCGTCACTACTTCGCCGAGGTTAGGCTCGGCACTTACTCGGTACATGGGGTCGGTTGTACTGATGCTACACATGCACTTCTTTATGTTGTGCAGATTAAGCAGCCGGATCTGTAGGACATAATTAGTGGGAGTGTCTTCCAGCTTTTCCTAGAGGCTTCAAGGTATACCCGCTCTCGTTCGTGGGCGTTGGCGTCTCTTCCATCCCTTTGTCTTCACTTCTATTTTGTTTTTCTTCTAGTTTCAGAGACAGTCATGTATTTCCTTTCAGACTTTGTATTTAGCACTCTTATAGACAGTTTGTGAGTTTGTGACTCTAGGTTTTGGGAAAATTATGCCTCAATGTATTATGTTGTCTTTACTTAGTTTGAAAACCATATTTATTTAACTCCGCTGTTAAGTTGTGAACAGTTTTTAGCTTATTCTGTTAAATCGATGTAAATATGCCAGTTATCTATACACATTGGCTTTTCTAGCAGGTTCAACGTTAGACGCCATCACGGCCCGATAGTGGGATTTCGGGGCGTGACAAACAACTTCTTCCAAAATCATTTAATAACTTTAAATTCCTGTCATTTCAATTGACAACTTAAAATCCCAGGCCAGTAATCAGGCAAAAATCATAGCAACTACGCAGTAAATATCATGCACAAGCAATGCCGAGGGTCGAACAGCGTGGACCAACAATAATAATTTGTGCACTACCGAAGGGTCAAACGACTCGAACCATAGATGCATCTATCTGCCCCACTCGCGAATCTATCATGTGATGCGATTATACATACAAATAATAAGGCTAGCCTGCTCGCGAATCATACCTGCGACTCAGGAGCTCATATGTACACACATCCACATAATAAATCCGTATTTTATCAAGAAAGCAGTTTTTCTAAGGAAAGTGGTAAAATTCTTCTTAAAGGAACATGAAATATAGCTTTTAAATCTTTCTTTTGGAACTCATTTTCCAAGTTTAATGATATTCTATAATATAACACTACCAGGTGTACAATTATCCATAGAGGAATCAATTCTCTTTTTAGATGATTAAGAAAATAAACTCGAGTCTTCTTCAGATATTCAATTACGATTTCAATTATATTAGCAGTTTAATATTACAGCCATGATCATAGGTACAACACATAAGGCATGCTAGTGGGTCCTAGACTACCCCGACATGGAATAATAGTAGCTACACGCGGACTCCCATCACCTCGTACGTATGTATCCCACGAAGATAATATCATATACTTACTTAATTCACCTAGGGGGACAATTCCCCCTCACAAAGTTAGAAAGGAGACTTACCTCGCTTCGAGATTCCATAACCGGCCTCCAAGCCCTGCCGATGACTCCAAACGGACGCACAACGCCCCAAAACTATTGAAAGAACGACAACCCAATGAAAATATACTCTAATATTGCAACAAAGTCCATATTATATAATTTCCCAACCCCGCTTAGTGAAATGACAAAATTTCCCTCGGGCCTACGTGCCCGGAATCCGAAATTTCTCAAAGATATATTCTACCAATAGCCTTTCTAACTCAAATATACAATTTACTCAAATATTCATGCTCAATTCGTGGCTAAAAATCAAAATTTCCATTTTCTAGGTTTCTTTAAGATTCTCCAAATTTCCAATAAATTTCCATGCCTAATCCATGCATATAATCTTGCATTTAACTTAGAAGCATGAAGAGTTACTTACCTTGATCATGCATGAAGAAATCCTCTCTTTGAAGCCTACCAAGATCGCCTAAGCCAAAGAAGAAATGAAGAAAATGAACCAAGAATCCTTGTTTTAAAAGATTCTTCCCAGGCTGATTTTCGCACCTACGATCCACTCCTCGCACATGCGCTTCCGTAGGTGCGCCCAAGAGCCCGCACTTGCGGCTTCCTTCTCCTCCAGCCGGATCCGCACCTGCGACCCATTGCCTACATATGCGCCTTCACAAGTGCGGAAATTCCATTGCACCTGCGATCCCACCCAAACCAGCCCACTCTCGCACCCGCGGCCAAATCCTCGCAGGTGCGGTCACACTAGATGAATGCAACCTCAGCCTTCTTCAAACATCAAAACATGATCCGTTAACCACCTGGAATCCACCCGTGGCCCCTGGGACCCCGTACAATTATACCATCCTGTTCCAAAACATAATGCGGACTTGTTCGAGGCCTCAAATCACATCAAACAACATCGAAACCACGAATCTCACCCAAATACCAACTTTATGAACTTAGAAATTTCCAACTTCTATATCAGATGCCGAAACCTATCAAATCACGTCCGATTGACCTCAAATTTTGCGCACAAGTCATATTCGAGATTACTGACCTGCTCCAACTTCCGAAATCGCATTCCGACCTCGATATCAAAACTTCCACTTCCTGTCGGATTTCTCGAAAACCTTCAAATTTTTTTCTTAAGCCAAATGACTTCAAAATGACCTACGGACATCCAAATTCATTTCAGGTCACGCTCCGAACTCTAGAATCACTACATAAAGCTATTCCAAGACTCGTAATCCCAAACGGACATCAACAAATCTGAAATGCACTTCAAGCCCAAATTTATGAAATTCTTCATAATGCTGACTTCCACAATATGCATCCAAACGCTTCCGACTTATCCAAAAACCCGATCCGGACATACGACCAAGTCCGAAATCATCATACTAATCTGCTGGAACCTTCAAATCCTGATTCGGAGGTCATTTACTCAAAATTCCAATCTTAGTCCATTTCTTCAACTTAAGGCTTCTGAAATGAGAATTTTCTTTCCAATCCAACTCAAAACTTCCTGAAATTCAATTTCGACCACGCCCTCAGGTCATAGTACCTGAACTGGAGCTTCTCATGACTTCAAACCGCAGAACGACGCACTAGAGCTCAAAACGACTGGTCGGGTTGTTAAAGTTTATCCGAAAGACATATTGATTTATGGCATTCTGAGAAAATTTTATTAATGCATTTCTTAGGCATTTCATGCATTTATACATGTAAGTTGACCCATGACTATATGGTTTTATATACGTGTATATATGTATATTATATTTATATGGGATACAGGAAAAAGATTACGGCGTTATATACGCAGCACCACCTGATCAGCTGGTATACATTGATGATTTTGCCCATAGTGGCCAAGATGATATGGTGGGATGCCCTAAGAGGCCTGATGATGTTATGAATCATGTACCTATGCATGAAATTATATTCATATGCATATGCATGACACTATAATTATTTCATGATTTGCAGAGTTATCCAGACTTATAGGTTGAATCATTTACTCTATATTTCTTCTATGTCTGTTATGTAGTTATTTAGGTGCCTTACATAGTCGGTACATTATTCGTTCTAATGTCCCTTTTGTCTGGGGACACTGTATTTCATGCCCGCGGGTTCTGATAGACACATCAAGAGCCCTCCAAGTAGGCTATCAGCTCAGCGGAAGATGTTGGTGTGCTCCATTTGCTTCTGAGTTTCTTGTTTGGTTAGTATGATTTAGACGTGTAATCTTTGGTATAGCAGGACTCTTTCCCGACCTTTATAAAAATTATATATTCGTAGAGGTTTGTAGACAAATGTAATGTACGTAAAAGGTTGTATGGCCTTGTCGGCCTTAATGGCCCGTATGTCTTATGTATAAGTTGATATCACATGTTGTATTCTACTTATTTCACGAAAGACTTCTGGCTCAATTATCTATGATAAGTATGACATGAAAAGATACGTTATGTTGGTACTCGGTTGAGTAAGATACCGGGTGCCCGTTGTGTCCCACGGGTTTGGGTCGTGATGAAAGTGGTATCAGAGCAGTTCTGTCCTAGGGAGTATACAAGCCGTGTGTAGTAGAGTCTTGTTTATGTGTGTGTCATGCACCACACTTATAAGCAAGAGGCTCTAGGGCATTTAGGAATTTCACTCTTTCTTCTTACTATAGATCGTGTGGTAGAGCTCAGTTGTAAGAACTCAATCTTCTAAACTTTATCTTATGCATAATACAATGATGCCTACATCCAGAAAGACAGTTGGTAAGAGATATAGTTGTGGAAGAGTTGAGTCAGAAGAATTTAATTTTCGCATCATGCTTATGATGAGTAAATGAGAGGTCTTCAGCAGATCATGTGTGTACTAAAAGGTGTACGGTTCTTGATAAGGAACTTTTAGGAAATAATACTAATATACTCTTACGGTAAAAAGGAATAATGGAATCAAGAGTTAGACACGTGTTGCAGAAAGTAAAAGAAGAAAGGTGAAGAAGGGTACGAAGTACCCAGTCAATAAAGATTATCCTTATTTACCATTCGGGAAGAGAAATATAAGCATTGTAAGTCACCCTCAACAGTAATATATGTATGTACAATCGACCACACCTATCTCTGTCATGTCCTATGGGAGCTAACATATATGTTTTAAGAGAAGGATAGGATAATAGGATCTGGCTGGGTTAGAGTAACCCAAAATGATGAATATATGGTTTGTGTTAGTTGACATCTCCGAAGGATATTATAAAGGTGCTAATAGATCTCTTTGTGAGACACCCAGACAGTGCACTCTAAGATAGTACAGCTAGATATGACTACTGCAAAGATAGGCACTAGAAGACTCGAAGAGATAAATATTACCTTGCTATGGCTCCCATTCCTAGTAGAGAAAGAATGTTAAGCATCTTGAGAGATAAAAGGAAAAGAATGTCTTGTTCAAGTTTCTGGAATAAAGTAACAGATGAAAATGTTAGCAGGAAACAAGGAATGAGTTAATGATGCATTATGAGTAAGATGTGATACATGGATGACAACGGTAGATAAAAAAGATGACAGTATTACAGAATCTAAAGTCATGTGAAGGAAAGACAGGAGGTGATAGGCCTTGAGACAACAAAAGAGTATAGGCCATAAAGTCATATCCTCAGTTCAAGAAATAAGTTCGTGACTCCAATGCGACTACCTGAAGGAAAAGTTAAACCCTAGAGTAATAGAAATTAGTATGGGCTGGTGAACAAGATAAACTAAGTGTGAATTAGGGACTGAGTGATTGGATAATAGTCGGCATCATGAGAATCTCAGATTTCGTTCTGGCAATAGTACAATGGACAGCAGAAGAAGATTCATGAGAAATTTTGAGAATGGTCATTCAGGAAGACGTTTCCCTAAAATAAGTAATGCGATCAAAGTTAAAGCTTAAGAGACTATGTGTTTTAGTTACACTAAGTGACACCCTCGTGAGTAAGGAATTTCATTATCCTTGGTATAGAAGGATTACCGCAAGGCGAGTAAGGGTCACGATGATGTGAAAGGATACTAAAAATGAAAAAGTAAAACATCTATAGGTAGGTCATCATAGCTTCGGCTCTTAGTACTCCCCTAAAGTGGGGAATATGGAGTGATGTGACAGTAAGTCAGAATAAAGCGGTTCTAGTAATTACGGAACGGTAAATGAAGAATATAAAAAAAAAGATAAATTAAAAAAGGATGAGATTGCACTTATTCAAAGCATCATAAAATATGCTATGATTACAGAACGTTATGTCAGCATAACGACAAGAAAAATGAAGTAAATATTCCTAATTTGGATGTTATTGTTAGATAAGGACCAATACGTGAGGTTAGTTAAGACAAGGAAATAACCCAATAAAGAATGGGCCGACGAATAGTTAGCAGTTGATTCTGGAAAAACCTAGTGATGACTAGACAAGAAGTTACAGACAAATTAGAAGATCATGCAAGATAAATGTAGTAAACCATAACATGGACGATTAAGCCTCACAGTAATGTCATAATAACACTTAAGATATATTCAAATAGGAGTCGAGGTAGTTAAAGGTACCGTAAGAGTGTTATGGGGATAAAAGAAAGCACCACTGGGAAGGCAGTCAAATTATTAGTTCCGAAGTAACCCTACAAACAAAAGGGCACGGAGGCAAGCAACTACTGATGATTATAGGCAAGGAAGGACGTCAAAAGGTCCGTAATAAGATCACAGCTATACGAGAGTTAAGGGTTTTCCCTAAGTACTACAATGAAAGACTAGTTGAGGATATAAAGAAGAAGTCTTTAACCTAAGCACAACGACCTATAGAGGAAATGGTTGTGTAGCAACAGTGTCACAACAACATCAGGAGCACTCTAAAGGAAAGTGGAACCTACTGTGGTTAATGAACGGGAAGTAAAAATTAAAAGTAATATTCGAAATCATATGAGTTGCACAAAAACTCTGGCATATGTGGGCACTGAGATAAGCTAAGTATGGATGCAACACGGGGGCAGAAAGACCAGGAAAAGTTATAGCTTATCTTGAAAGAAAGCTAAGATGGAATGAAAGAAATTATTCGATAAATGATCCAAAGTTGGTTACATTACGAACACACTTAAGAGTTCAAACTTTTATACATGCATCACATACAACCGTAAAAGACTCGTGTATAAGTTTAAAGGAAATAGTTGAGTCCAAGTCATAAATCAAGAATTGAATTGTTAGACGATTGTATCAAGGATATTCCATAGCATCCATGAAAGACTAAAGTAGTAACCAATATCATGAGCTGCAGATCGAAAGATAATTTAATCCTACATAAAGGTTGATCAGAAGGAAGAGGAAACTAAAGAGTTACACCAAGTAAGTAAATCATGAGTCTAATTATTGGACCCGGAAAATTATAGACCTCGTGATTTAGAACATTGCAACATCATCTTAAATATCAGAGGTACTAAGAGAGATAGTACATTAGCCATATTCTATAACGGCTCTACGATAAAGCTATTCAGAAGACCACCAACCTCATAAGGAGTCAATATGAAGCTCCCACCGGATTGTGCATGCACCAGAGGTGCAAGTATTATAATAGAGCTTCAAGTTATTAATATGAATTACACCTATGTGGAAAGGAGGACATGAAAGGGATTTCTTAGAAGATGTGATGCAAGATTTTAAGGTGAGAAAGGTGAAAATGAACAACATACACGATACTCAAATGTAGGAGGTTGTGAATAGTACATACTTTGGATAATAGGATAAAAGCGTGGGGATTCAGTATCCAGGAATGATAGCAGCATCTTTAGTAGGGTATCTTCTAGCCTATCGTCTAGGCATCGAAAGTCCTGACTAAGAGAATAAAAAAAAGTTAGAAACGATGTGATGTCTCGCTTGACCTTCCCAAAATGACATAAGGAAATCTATGATGCAAGCAAGTTGAAAGGTTACAAGTAATATAAATAAAGATGTGTAGGTTGCAAGCTATAATAAAATTGATAAGTCCTTAGGATTAAGCCCATGAAAACAAAGCTTACTATACCTTGAATGACCTCAAAGAAGTCTAAGACTAATAACATGTAGAAGAGATGGAATGCTGCCCTGTTAATAGGATGAGGGTGTAATTGTTATACAAAGGATGACGTTTGGGCTTTCGATTAAATAATGGTCTGACGAGGAAAAGAAAGGGATATCATGGATTGGACAGGATTAAAATACCCACGCAAGGTGAATCAAATTAGGATGCTGTGAGATACGGTTAATGAAAGCAGGGTACACCCCAGGTGGATCAATCTAATCATTTCAGATGTTCCCTGATAAAACGTGAGCCCTAGTGGCAGTGTTACATAACAGATCAAGTTATCAGTGGTAGATGATAGATCAACATTAAGATGAATCAACAGTGGATGGATAAAAGTCACAAAGTATGAGATAATGTAAGACCATCAATCTTAAGGATAAGCAACGAGTAACCTGGAATTAGTTGCAGACCGTAGTAAAGGATTATGGTATAGTATGACCTACTAGATGCAGTAAAGTCATACGAACGGATAACCAGATCTATAAAATAAGATATAGGCATATTCGCATGTTCTACAGAGTACCGAGCAAAGAACATCAGTACACTTATAGATTCCTAGAGAAGCATCCTACAAAGCCTTGTATATGTTTACAAAATAAGGCCTAGAGATTGGTTAAAAGCTGGAGGAAAATGGGAGAAGAGTCTCATAAGCACACCTACAAGGTCAGTATCGTAGAAGACGCATGAAAGAAGTTGACAACAGTTACGAGATTGGGAAGAATTCGATCACAATTCATGGCATGGGAAAGAGGCCTAAAGGAAGGAATTCTCTGACCTTTGGATTTATTCAAAGAACAGTTGCCTAAATGCAAAGGAGAATATTAAAGTATTCGCAAGAGCTATGGGTCGTGGGAATGATAAGTGCATCAGTCAACATTCGAGGACGAATATTCCAAAGGGGGGAATGATGTTACACCCTGGAATATTACGTCAATATTTCGTCCCGCAGTATTATATTACGATGATGTATGCTTCGCAGTATTAAATTACGACGATATTGCACCATGTAGTATTGTACGTTGAATTTATCGTAAGGTAATTGACATTTGCCCAAGGAAAAAAATATTATCTGGAGATTATAAGTATTGTACTATTTCAAATAAGTGATAAGTAAATTCATGGAGGTAATAAGGTGAGCGAATACAAGAAAATGAATTTCTGCAGAAGTTTGACATTTTGAGATAAAATATGGCCCGAGCTAAAATACCCGGTATTTATGAACTAGTATCATACAAGTTACCACATGGCCATTATAGTAAGGTGTATGAGGTGTGTGAAAAGCAATTAGTATTTTATGTAATCTTAATAAATTTTAATTATGTAGGTAATTGATTAATTACCGGGAACCGGGATATTATCTAATTAAATTCATTGGTTGGGAATGGATAAGCCCAACGTGGCAGCCACATATGAGCAACTAAGTTACTCTTGAGTCACTTTGCAAGGTGGAAATATTAAAGTGATAGCACCTTATCTCATTTTTGGTTGAAAACGCTATTAAGCTTTGTGACTTCAAAATTAAAAAGGCTTCAGCAAAAATTTAATTGCTCTCTAGCATTATAATCTCTTACAGGAAATTTCAACCAAACTTTCCATACATAGTAACGTCACTTCTAAAAGCTTCAGCCAAGCTTCCTATTTCATAGTTACATCACTTTTAATCACTTAAGGAAAATGTTTCGGCCAAGTTGTTCTCCCAATAAGCAACGTTATTGCTTCGAGTTTTTCATACAACTTGTTCTGCGTTTTGTCGCAATTAACGTGTGTTAGAAGATTTTCAAGAGAAACGACTCAGGTATGTTAAGGTCATCTCTTCTTTCTTTTGTCATGATTCAAATTATACAGAAGGAACGAGAAAACACACGGTTTCCATAAATTACTCTATTAATAGAAATACTAGGGGTGTCTATATTCTTGATTCCCTATGTGAATTATTATTATCTTCTGCTCATGGGTCCCAGAAAAATACGTATTTGATAATGATTCTCCGGAAGGCATATTGATTTTATTGCATTCCGAGAAAATTTTATTAACGCATTTCTTATGTATTTCATGCATTTATACGTGTACGTTGACCCATGACCATATGGAGTTATATACTCGTATATATATATATATGGGATATGGGAAAAAGGTTACGGCGTTATATACGCACCACCACATGATCAGCTGGTATACACTGATGATTGTGCCCATAATGGCCAAGATGATACGATGGGATGCCCTCAGAGGCCTGATGATGTTATGAGTCATGTACCTATGAACGACATGATATTCATACGCATATGCATGACACTATAATTATTTCATGATTTGAAGAGTTATCCAGACTTACAGGTTGAATCATTAACTCTATATTTCTTCCATGTCAGTTATGTACTTATTTAGGTACCTTACATACTCGGTACATTATTCGTACTGACGTCCCTTTTTCCCGGGGACGCTGCGTTTCATGCCTGCAGATTCCTATAGGCAGATCGAGAGCCCTCCAAGTAGGCTATCAGCTCAGCGGAAGATGTTGGTGTGCTCCATTTGCTTCGGAGTTGCTTGTTTGGTTAGTGTGATTTAGACGTATATTGTTTGGTATGGCGGGACTCTATCCCGACCTTTATAAAAATTATGTATTCTTAGAAGCTTGTAGACAAATTTCATGTACGTAAAAGGTTGTATGGCCTTGTCGGCCGATGTTCAGTATACGAGTGCTTATTTTGGTCTTATAGGCCCGTATGTCTTATCTATAAGTTGATATCACATGTTGTATTCTACTTATTTCACGGCAACCTTTCGGCTCAGTTATCTATGATAAGTATGACATGAAAAAATACGTTATGTTGGTACCCGATTGAGTAAGAGACTGGGTGCCCGTTGTGGCCCATAAGTTTAGGTCGTGACAACAGATTTCCATATGCTTCCTCGAGCCTCTTAACGGAACCTGCTAACATTTAATGAGACTCTGTCTATTCTTTTGGTCCTCTAGGTAGGTCTTCATTTCTTCCCTAGTGCAATACTCGATCATAGAATGAGAGTGTGAGGGCCATCTAAGGAACTGTTACACTAAGTCATAGAGGCAAGCTGGGAATTTAGCATCCCAAAGGGTCCTTCGGCCTGTGTATCTTGTGAGGAGGACCCCTTATCTACAAAAATCTCCATCTTCGTCTTATTTCTCTTTATAACACTACCTTCTCCGGTCAATCTCAATGGGTGAAAGGGTTTATCCGCTGGTATCTAACGATCTCCATGCCACTCGTCAACCTGGGCACGTCGGCGCATTTGGTAATCAATGACGAATACATCAATGTTAACCTACCTTAAAGAACGTACTCCTTCAGCTCCTGAACAACGTAATTATCGACATTCACTGGAATGCCATCAAGAATGCAAGAAATCATCATATCCCTAGTATATGGAAAATTAGACACGTTCCCACAAAGAGACACTCTGCTCACAATGATATACAACCACATTTTTGCTTTAGCTGTGAAATCACCACATTTGATGCCCTTTTTCTTTTTAGCCCAGCTCAGTGTTTTACCTATAGGACAAAGTGTTGAGAATAGCTAATCACAATTGTCGAATGTATATCTTCCTCGCATTTTCTCGAGTGGAGGGTTTTGAATCCCATAAACACCATTTATCTCTTCAAGTCTGAATTTCACAATCTTTCCCATTATTGTAAGTTCATGGTTTTTGAAATGTGTATGCTTTAAGTTCGCGTAAAATTCCCTCACCCATTCCTCAATGGTCTTGAATGGATTGGGGCTAAAGCAGGTCTAGGCACTGAAACTAGCCGGCCATGGAAATCTGGAAGGAGCTCAGCCACTTTGTCATCGGGAATTACTTTCTCAAGTTTGAGGTTCTTTTTGAGGAGATGATCATAATACTGGTTTTGACAATCGAAAGCCATAATTTTTATTGGTATCATAGTTCAAATCCTCAGTCACGTCTTCAATTTCATGATCCAACGCCACATTTTAATTTGTGTTTGGGTAAATTTTTAAAGCTCAAAGTACCTGAAAAAAATAAAAATCCAGTTAGTCAGGCACTAGATACATGTTAAGAAATTTAAAACATTGCAATTAAATCAAAGAATCAAGCCAAACGTGTTCTGGAAGCTTCAGTTTCAAAGCTACTAGAATTTCCAAATTCTGCCTGTCATCGCACCTGCAGAAAAACAACCGCAGGTGTAGTTTTGCTTCTGTGGTGTTTTATTTCTCAATAAATTTTGCACCTGCGGGAGATTCTTCGCTGGTGCGAGACATCATCTATGACCCTTGTTATGCTTCTGCGGTGTTCATTAGGGATTTCAAGAAGCCCAACAACTTTCTATTTGTTTTTCAATTCCAAACATGATTTTAGCTGACAATTTATACTCAAGACTACTAAATTAGTGCAAATCATGATTAAGTGACTTGATTACTTCAGATATTAAGGCACTTAGAAAGAAAATTCTCTCAGGAAAACTATCAAACAATTAATGAGCAATGAAAATCCTATTCTTCTTTATACTAATTGGGTAGTTAGACTTCCCCAGTTTTTTTGTTGTTTCAACAATACACAAATCACACAACTATACTCAACCAATTTACTCAAACCTAAATAGAACAAAGATTGTTATGGAATAAGGGATGTGGGAAAATGGCTATGGAAAATTAGAGATGAAGAATAAAAAGAAAATATAAGTAGAAAACAGAGAGAAGAAGAGTATACCTAGTTGCCTTGTGTGCGAGCAGTAGAAAGCGAGAGCAAAAGGGATGAAAAGTAGCAGTTATGTGAGAGATAAAGGAGTTAGAGTTTGGGCGAAGAGGGGTTATAGTTTTACATGTTGAAGAGAGGTCTTTGTTCATTAAACATACTCGACTTCCACACCTGTAAACATTTCTGGGACTGCATTTCTACGGAGTAAGGCCCGCTTTTGCGTAAACACCGGTTTTGCAGTTGCCTTGGCGCTTCTGCAAGAACGCATCTATGATATTTTCTTCACAGGTGCGGTAGCACCAGATTCTCAGAGACAGAACTGGGCAGCCACTGCTTTGGCTTGTTCCAATACCTCACACTCCTCAATTTAACTCTAAAACTTGGAAACTTGTAGATTAGTTTAAAATAATATAATTCTAAAAATGAAAATTTCAAAAATGACTTCAAAATTTGAAAATGATGGGTTGCCTCCCATCAAGCGCTGGCACGACAACTACCATCTTCACCACTTTTCTGTCCACTTGGAGGATATAAATTGGCCATCTATTTTGGAGTCAAGTTTGTGACCTCGAGCGGTGGGGGG